>KN483250.1:163582-176297 GCA_000787095.1 Periophthalmodon schlosseri | reverse complement strand
CCTCTTATGTCTCAAAAGGTATGGATGTTACCAACAAGCTTGTATGCTTGTTATTCTTTAGGTATTTTCCGTCCCTATAGTTTTTGAGGCAACACTTCTCCGGCTGCATGTGGACAGTAATGTCACCGACTGGTTCAGTGTTGTCCATAAGTAGACTCCAGTTTGGTCTTGGGTCTGACAAACTGAGACTTGTTTGTTCAGGTAGCTCGGGTAAGTCCAGGAGGAGAGCTGGAGGGGAGTATATTGTTAGGTGGACCATCGTCTCCCCGTGATAAGACATACTGTAAGAAAGTAACATACACAAGCACACACACAAGCACACGTCCAGAGCATGGTGGCTACAGCTTGGTGCTCACAATGCAGTAGGTGACAAACTGAGGAGCTTGTTTGAAGCTGGAGTCCAGTGGAAAAGGGGGGAGAGAATGGACAGACTTGTCGTGTTGAGAACTACAGTGGGCGAGTGTGTATTTGCGAGCACCATGGACCGCAAAGCTGACGGCAGATACCAGACTTAGGGTTACTAAGAAGTATGCAAAAGAAACATGAAATACTGTCACGCTATGGCAGGGTTGTCTATGTGAAAGGCCTTAGTATACAATGCTAGATGCATGCTCTCCAAGACAAGTACGCTATATCAACCTCTGCCGTTCTTCTGTTTTGCCTGTATTCCTGGACCTTTCCATGGTTAAACAAAAATAAAAATCAACATTCAAAATAGTTGTTATTATTTAAAAGCACTAAGTTAAAAGCCAAATAATGGGAGATACTGTATATAACAGTTACTTATGTCTTGTTCAAACTAATGTAATTTTTATTTAAATCTTTCTTTAGCCTTTTAAATAACACAAACATAACTGAATTTTCATTTAAGTATAAAATCTAAGCACAAGTATCAAAATGGTAATTAATTCCTTCATCAAAATGTATAGATTACAAAAATATAACTAATACAAGTAGTAACTAATTAGACATACTATATGAAAAACAGCAGAAAATCCTGTCTATTTGGCTTTTTCTCTGTGGCCTTCTTCTACATCCCTGTTGTGTTGTGCCTTCCAGTGTGCTCCGCGGCCCATTAGCTGTGTGGCCAGCGGACTATGACAGGGCGGTCCGGTCATGGCAGCGCGCGGCTGTAACATGGGTGCTGCCTTTCACATTAGTGCGGTGAACAAGGGGAACAGGAGCAGGAGCTTTTCCATTAGCACCTCCCACGATCTGCCAGAGGTTTGACAGAGAGAAAAGAGAGGAGCGGGACATGCAGAAGGGAAAGAACCGGAGACAATGTGTTCAAATGGCGGCTGCTTCATAATGTGACAGTGACCTGAGATACACTGGACCATCATTTTGGTTCTTGGACATATGCGGTACATTTAGATAACTTTATACTGTATGTATCAAGTTCTAATTTACTGAATATGTGATAGAAAGAGGTAAAAGTTAAGTGTTAGTGGTGCACCCAAGTCTGGATAAATGGTCAGGGTTGTGTCAGAACTCCAAAGCAATATTAAATTGCTTAATTAGAAACCCTAAAATGGAACAGCCTACAAAAGATCAATTGAAATCATTTGACTGTAAGTAAAAACAAACTGTGGCATGTCTATAAATTTTCCTGTTTATTAAAATATTCAGGAAATCACTTTAAAGGTGCACTGCGTAACTTTTCTGGTTGGGGGATCTGCCACCTGCTTCTTCCCATAGAGATGACTGCTTTGCTTGAATTTCCAACAGTATGGGATTAATTATTTTATTTTGGGTGTTTTTATTGCTTAAACATCACTTGAAAAACATGCATTCTGCTGCAAGGGTGTTCGCCTCTCCACAGATCTGATTTCTAACAGGGCCTGATGGCGTCAACTGCTTGTCTTCATGAAGATAGACAAGTTTAATTCCATACTGTGGAACATTCCAGGCAAAGCAACAACATCTGCATAGAGAAAAAGACATGGTGTACCCTAACCAGAAAAGTTACACAGTGCTCTTATATATTGCTCTACCTCTTTCTTCTTTACTTTGAACATATTCCTGACATTGTAATGTTCTTTTTGTCTCTTTAAGTTGACTTTTGCTGGTGTTTGTGACATAATTCCAGCAGACATATTGAAACAGGTTGCCAAACATTTCATCAATGCTTTTATATCTTTTCTTTCTGTGCCATCTTCAGCAGAATAGACATCACTGATATTTACTTTGAACGTGATCAAATGATAGGGGTCTTATTAGCGGTGATCACAGGGCCACATGTCCCAAACCTAACCCGGGTGCATCCCATTCCTTTGTGATACATTTCATTGTCTTTCTGTCAGTTCCTGTGTAATTTGACATGGAGATGTTCATTATAGCTGATCAGAGAGAGCCATCTGTGCAGTGTCAGTATCTCTTAGTCACATTCAAGAGGTGAAGGTACAATATGTAACAAATGCAGATCGAATTAGGCTGGGAGGTTGAGAGCACAAAAAGCTATATTTACAAGTGATTCTATTACTGGTTTAGCTCAATGTGACAGCCAATATATTCTCAATACTATATATACATTTACCTATTTTCATACTTATTTTTGACAACTTTTGGAGGGCCATTGTATGAGGAACTATTTATATATACAATATGGAAGATAGGATGAGGTAATACGCTCTGAAATAATAACCCAAGTATGAGGACAACAGGAGAAACAGCTATGGCACCATGCTTCTTGACTGTCCAACTGCCAGTTTCACATGAGTTTAAAAGTGATTAGATTCACTAAAGTCATAAATTACTGTATATTGATGTGTTGTGCCTGCACCAGTTACATGGATTTCCTGAAACATTCCTAGAGCCACTTGTTCTAAGTTCTTGCTGTTAGTGGGAATTATTATAATTAGGGTTAAAGAACACTTTATTGTCTCCATGGGGAAATTTGTCCTCTGCATTTGACCCATCTTTTATTGTTGCTGGGGCAACCTGTCAGAAGCAGTGCTGCACCTGGTGGACCCATCTCCAGATCTTGTTACAGAGACCCAAATTGTAATGTAAATTCAACTTGACAAATGATCTATTTTTACATTGAGCTGTAATTTACCCCTCATCTTTTTGCTTTTTTTCTTCTTCTTAACAAAAAAACAAAAACTAAATAGTAGTACAATCTTCTGGAAGTTATGGATTAGGTTGAAGTGTTTTAAACTCTGACTATCTAAATTCACTTTTGCATTGATGTACAAGGACTTCTACAAGACATCCGCTGCTATAACGACAAAGGGCACCCATGGAACAAGCAGGACACTATAAGCCGCTCACAGAACAAGCCCCTCATTACTCGGGAGTCGGGACAAGACATTGCAAAGGACACGACAAAGAGTGATCGAACCTGCTCAAGAGAGATAAAGATGATAAGAATGGACGATCCACGGACAGCGGATAAGAGGATGAGCCCGGTGAAATAGTCGGACAAGTCCACTCAGAGAGACACTATCCTTCAAAGTAATGAGGATGTCCTAGTTGGTTAAAAAGCAGTGTTAAGTATTGGCAGTGCTGAATATTAGCGAGATCTGGCTGTGAGATGGATGGCTTCTTAAGTAACAGTGTTCTGATAAATCCTGTGGCATTGGAGCCACGGCAAGAGAGGAGATATGACATAGAGACACTGCACTTATTCTATAACTTCACTTTGTTAAGTTTAGTGGCCAGGGGAGTTCTTTAAACAATGTTGTCTGCCCTTGTACACTTTTAGTTTGTTTGTCTATAGTTTAAGATTACAAACCATTTAGTTAAAAAAAATCCTGACTCCAGTCACAAGGGGGCAGTGAAGAAGAATGATTACGATGATTAATTTCACTATATTTGTAGCAAAATTGCCTTGCTGTCCAAGTGCTTTTTTCTGAATAAAACCGTATCCACACTTTATTTCATTTTGTTACGATTTTTGACAGTCTGGAATATTGTCTGGGTTTCTACTAAATTGGGTAAAAAAGTATGTAAGGATGGGGAGAGAATTTGTCATTAAAATTAGACATGTAAAACAGAGGCTTGCCTTTGAGAAATCAGTCCATTCATCACCTTTGGACTGCTCTTCCCTCCGAGGGTTCTGTGGGCTGGGCTGCGGCGGCCCTCCTCCCTAACTCTCCAATAAGTGTTTTTCAATTATAGCTGTCACACAGTAATCATGCTGTGATGAATAGTGTGATATCCAGCCACATATCTGATATTCATCTGCCTTTCTCTTTGTTAGATCGTCTCGGTGTGAGCCCAAGGAGAAGTCTGTGGCTTTTATTTACACAACACACAAGGTGAAATTAAATAGATAGCAATGTTAATGAATGTTGCCTGCTTTAATTTTTCACAACACAAACAAATACAAATGCTGTTTTTATCAGTGGTTGTTGTTGGAGGAAGATGATTGTATTTTGATCAAATATTTATGCTGATTTTAGGTAATTGTGATAATGTAACGTTCCTGTTCTGATAGGGAAAGCGCAAAATGACCTGATGTCATTACACACATTATGTAAATACAGTTATGGCTAAAAGCACGTAATTGCACTGCATAAATGAGCACATTTAGACAATGCAAAAGTAGATTCCATTACTTTTTGATGATTATTACAAGGGCAGTGAAGTCAAATGAAACGATACAAACAATGTACATAAATGTTAAAATATAAACACTAAAAAGGCAGTATGCAGATTTTATTGACCTTACATCTGCTACATGTATTTGCTTATTCATATTGGTAACAAGAATATTTTCAAAAGTATAAAACAAAGAATCTTGAGGCAATCTGTCCTGATAATCTGGTCCCATGTCTGAATACAGTGGTGAAATGACATCCATCTTAAAAACATGATGCTAAACTCTCAATACAACTTTGCACAAGAAAGCAGGACATTTACTAACAGGTAAACTCCAAATGGGGTGTTTTTAAGTTTTAACTTAATACCACACTGGTAAATTTACTCCATATGTTTAAGAAACAAATACACCAAATACTAAATGCTTGTTGTGGTTGCGCTTTTTATTTCTTTTTTTTTTTTTTCTTCAGAACTGCAGATTTTTGCCTTTGTCTTACTTCATGCTACTTGATGTTGTTCTTGATTGATTTAGTCCATTTCTGTTCCGCTATACAGTGTCTTGTACATGTGGGACATTGCAATATTCTCCCTTAAAAACAATAAGGCAATACCCCTGTAGTGGCTGAGAAATGCCCCCTCCCTCTCCTCCATCTCCCCTCTCCATCTATCACTTCCAGCAGGTACCACAGGCCACTGACCAAGCCTGTCCTGCCGTCATTAGCCCCGCGTTCTCCCCTCGCGATCCATGTGGCTACCCCTGTCTCCTCTCTCCAGCCCGACACCCCATAATAATATCTCTTTCAACCTTCACACTGTGATAAATAGGGCTGCGCTGAACAAAAGGGATGGTGTGGCAGACGAAAGGGGGGAGAGAATTAGGAGCAGAGAAATAAAAGTTTCTTCTGTGTCTGGATGTGAAAAACGCTTTGGAACTGCATAATTTACTGTATTAAAAGTCATGAAATATTGCATTCAGAAGGTGACTTATGCACGGCCTGTTACCGTAATCCACATGGTGTTTTTATTCTGCAAGATCGATGTGAAATTTTGTTCCTTTTGTGGCTTTTACTTTTGGTGCTTTTGATTTAAAGTTATCTCACTTTTTGGAATCTCATGCATTCTTAAAGGTACACAATGTAATTCCTACTTGTCTCTATTGAGATATTGTTTTGCCTGAAATGTGTCAAAGTATGGCTTTAAAGTTATCTACCTTCCATGTGTTATATTCCATGTGTTTTTAGTGTTCAAAAACATATTCAAAACCATTCTTAATCTGAGATGGCCTTCCACAGATCTGGTGTGCTTGACCTAATGACCTTGCCTCTTCGTAAGTTTAATGCCACACTCTGCAACATTTGTGCGAAATCTAAGTTAAATACAATCAAAATTACATCACCTTTATGGAGATTTTTTAAAAAATGCTTTAATAAGAAAATATACTTTTACAATGCAACAATTCTCTCCTTTCTCCCACTCTTCGCCTTTTCTCTCTGGGACATCAACCAGCATTCATGTGCGTGTATGCTTTTCATTGGGCTTAGGCATGGAACTCCATGCATAACCTTTTGCATCTAAAACGATGCAAAACAATGTGACTATTTGCAGCTGGATTAGCACCATTACAACATTCTCCATTTTCCAGCCTTTTGCAAGAACCTTTGTAATACTTTCTATTATAATAATTAATTCAAAAAACACATTGCCAACATATTTTTCCCCGGATGCTGTTTAGTTCCCAACCTTGCAGTCTTCTTGTGTTTATGTTTGGGACCGGCACAAATAGAACAGGGTTAACCTATTTCCCATAAACAAAGGTTAAACATTGAGAGCTGTTGTGAGGCGAAATGAAGATGCAGTGATCATTAGACGTATCCCCCAGAGACATGGCTTGAGTTTGATGTTGAAGTCATAATTAAAAAGTCTCTCTGCTCTCCTTTGTCTCCTTCTCATTATATGGCTTTGATTTATTAGCGCAACCACAAATTACCAGCTCTCCTGTCCTCAGTGTGAGAGATGTACTGAGATATTACATTTTAACCATTGACTTCATTGTTTGTGTGTGTTCAGTGTGTGGTTGGCACTGGGCTGTTTAAAGGACTGAGACGTAGATGTATGGTAACTTGTCCATAGTCATAGCCACACTATTAGTACATAATAGTTTGGAGCCTTATATTTTTACTCTACTTATATGGTGTTGTGTTAGATTTAAATATAATATTGAGTCTTTTAAAAGTTATTTATCTTGATTTTAATTGCAGGGCCAATGTCTTGAAATATTACCTCCCTACCACCCTACTCATGATTTTCATTATTTTATATTATTACACAAGACTAAGATTATAAGAGATATAATCCCATAGAATGCAGGTTTGCTTATTTTTCTGATAAAACCGGCCATTTTAATAGCTTATTTATGAAAAAAGACATTTTTCATGTCAGTCAACCTCCTGTCATTCCCACATTTGTCGACAAACTTGATAGAAAAGTTGGCCCTGTGACACATTGGCGTTTCTATCTAAGCAGATTAGAAGTGTGAGTGCGTATGTGAGCTTTGTAATAGCTTGTATTGCCACCTCTCCTCTGCCTCCATACTGCTCCGTGGCAAAGATTAATAAACGTGCATGTGCCATATGCGTGTGTGTGGCTATATTCCAGACAGTAATATCTCCCATGCATACATTATCCATCTTCTCTATTATCCAGAAATCACAGGCTGAAGAATTAGACCGTGGTGGTGCTGTTCCAGAGCAGGCTGGACCACTGTCTCCTCCCCCTTCTATCCACAAAGTCAGAGGTTAAGATAGCAATCAGGACCGGACGGGAGATGGAGGCGGACATTTTAATATTATTTTAATATTCACAGCGGCTGGTAATTGTGAAAGGACAGCGGAGTCGTCGCCACTCACCCTCAAACTCTAATTGAGCTAAAGGCTAAAAAAGCAGTCACTCCATGGACTGCTAGCCAGGGAGAAGAGCAGCGGCAAACATGGACTTTATGTAATAACCATGTTTAGTTTTACTTTACTCAGTTTAGCCTCTCCAAAGCCCGGATAAAATAAAAGAGAGGTAAATTATTGGTCAAATCAACAAGGTTGTTTTTAGAATACATTTTAATCCTGTATCTTTTTTTCTTGATTTTAATTTCTCAATATGAAACTTGACCTTCCCTGAGAGCATAATTGGTCTGTAGTCGCTTGGTAAAACTCAACAAATGTACTCATGAATTGCAAAGGATGTTGACTTTATACAACCCTATTTTAAAATAGATTAAAATAAGACAAGAAAAAAAAAATGTTGCAAAAGCTCACATTTGTTTGATGTTTAACAAACAGATGAAAATGTGTTTCCCAGGAGCGCTGAAACAACACAGCCCCAGTGTGATTAAGGTCCTTTTGGTCTAGGTCCTGTGTCAGAACAGTCCTATCAGAGGTGGCTGATGGGAGCAGGGGCACGCTGCAGAGGTAAAAGGAGGTGACACTGGAATAGCCCAGCTGCTCTGCATGCTTCTCTGTGTTATGCATCAATCTATCAGGCCACCTTATTACTATTCAGATTCCTCCAACACACTGGCACTATTCAGATTAGAGGCGGAGGTGTGAGGCGTTCAGGGGCGCTCCAGAGACATGCGTGACCTTTTCAATCGTTACTGGACACTTCACTCAGCAGTGAATCCATCTCAGCTAACTGCTGTTATAGGTGCTCTGCTCAAGCCTGTCTGCTGTTCTTCACATCTACCTGCTACTATTATAATGTATGTACATTACATTTGTTCCCCTGTACTCGGGACTGCAACTGCAGCACACATTCACTTTACCCTCTGCCATTGTACTGGTGATATTTTTAAATAAAAAAAAAAAATACACTATTGAAAATGTGTAGCTATTTCTTAATCCTCTTTTAGAATTTAGAAGTTTAGATTAACATATTACAATGTTTGGCCAATTGCACACTTCCTCTTGATCAATTTTGTTCTCCAGCCTCTGGTGCTCTCGCTCTTATACCAGATCAAACATGGCAGAACAAAATGTGCGGAGACAGTACCAAATGATCACCTCGACTTTTCTTGTATATACAAAGAAAACCCGCAGACACTAACACAAAGACGAGCGGGAGGGCTTTGGCAGAAGATGACTCAATACAGAAATCGGACAAGGGCTGATGAAAGTATGGCTACAAGTGAAATCATTAGGATGCAAATGAGCAGGGCCGATTAGCATGTGTAAGGGAGATTGAAAGAGATACAGTATGAAAGGCAGAGCAGAGATTGACCAGTCTGGGCTTTCACCGGGGGAACACTGTCAAAGATGGACAAGATGGCTGCAATTAGTTTTGGCACTAATGGCTGTTTTAGCAGCTGCAACAGTTTGTTTTACAATCCCCTGTCGACTCCACTGTTTAAATTGTTTGATGTTGTACAGGAAAGACTTGACACACAAAAAGTTCAATTAAAATCAATCTCCACAGAGATCACTGCCCCTTCACTGTTCATCGGTAATTATGATTTTGTGTACCTTATTTCTAATTAATTTCGGGAGAATTTCTTTAAAATGCCAACTTATTTATTTTTTCTAACTCAAATATGGTATCAACTAAAAGTGTATTCTGGTTTTAATGATATTGATAATGATATTTATTCCAAAATAATTGCTTTATTTAGGAAAAGCTGAAAGGATAAATTATTTATGAATACTTACCTAAATAAATAAATACATTAATTAAAAAAAAGAAAAAAAAAAAAGAAGAAGAAGGTAACTCCAGGTTATTCTGGAATGTCCATCTTCAGATCTTCAGAGGTTATGGGACACGTGTAAATCAGCGGAGAAAGATTTCCTTAATTGCAGAGGGACAATTATAAGCTGAAACTGTTCCTTTTTGACAAACATTTCAGAATTTATTATAAAAGAAGATTTTTAAAAGGCTAAGCACTAAAAATAGATCATTTTCAAAAAGAAAACCCACAACAATTTTGGAAAATGATAAATCAATTGAGTCCTCAAAAAGCTAAGAATGGAGGTTATTTTAGATAATGGTGACGTGGAGCTAAGCAAAGAGAAAGTGATTAAAACATGGGGACATGATTTCTCAGACCTTTATGCTGGGGAATTGTCTTTTGCTAATTTTGATTCTATTTTTGGAGAGATTTCCGTTTAAATGAAACAGGATCTAGAGTCAATTAAGAGGCAAGAAAGTTATCAAATATGCTCCTAAACTCTGATATTACCTTAAGTAAGCAATACTCTGAATAAGGCAAAACTAAAGAAGGCAATGGGAGTAGAAGAAATTCCAAATAAAGTGTTAAAGTGTCCACATCTTTTAAATGTTCTTCTGTTTATTTAATCTTTGTTTTGACTATGGTATTGTCCCCTCAACATGGTATAAATCCATAATCAAGCCCATTCCTAAGTCTGTAAAGGATGACCCCAGAGTGCCACTTAATTATAGGGAAATCAGCCTGATACTGTTTATGAACTCTGTTCTAGTATCCTAAATGCTAGACTGATGCAATTTCTTGAAAACACAGAATTGTTGATGGATGAACAAAATTGATTTTGAAAACACAGAGCTTGTATTGATCATATTTATATTTACTTGGCTCTTGAAATCAAACAGCTGGACATTGGTATACACATGGACAGTGGTGTTGAGAACCTTAAAAGTCTTACAACAGTGGTGCTGTAGGTGGAGACTTGCCATAAATCAACCTTAAACCCAAATAATGCACTTCAGAAAAAAGTCAACTCCACAAAGCAGAAAGGTCCTTACATTTGGAATATAAATATCTGGGGTTCACATTTGATGAATTTATGATTTTTGACAGTGGGGTAAAAATCTTTGTTACTTCAGCCAGGAGAGTTCTAGGTTCTGTAATTAACAAATGGAAAATGTGTAAAGATCTCCATTATGAAACATAGTCTAACTTGTATGAGGCCTGTGTATCTACTGTTCTAAACTATGCTGCTGGTGTGTGGGGGGGCAGACAGAGTTCAGGCTTAGATGCTGTGGAAAACAGAGCAATCCGCTGTTTCTTAGGAGTGCACAAGTTTGTCTCAGTTTTGCCAGAGCAGGATGACATGGGCTCCTGGCTCAATCCAAAGAAAGTGTAACATGGTCAGACTGTGGAATCAGATTATTAATCTGTCTGGTAACAGAGTATCTAAAAAGGTCTTAGAGTGGAGTAAAGCCAAGTCAACCTGGGCAGCAGAGCTTCGGGCTGTTTTTACTGAAGCACAACTTCAGTATGTATTTCATAACAATTTGCCATGCAGCATCAACAGAATAAGAGCAAAACTGGTGTCGTTACGAAGTTATGAAGAGCAGTGGCTGAATGACCATGACTGTGCACAGTGTGCTGATTGCCCAGCTGTGCACAGGAATCCTTCCCCTGGCCGTAGAAACTGCGAGGTTTGTGTGAGTTGGGAGAAGTGGAAAGTGAAGCTCATTTTTTCTTGTATTGTATTGTATTTGATAAAATATTCACCAAATGCCTTAATATGTTCTGGTGTAATGATGACAACAAGATGAAATGGTTTAATTCTAATGTTTATAAGTTGGCATCATTTCTCTGTAAAGCCTGGAAGAAGCGACAGACTAGTTTGGTTAAATGAGACCATTTGTGTTTGTAACACACATCTAGCAACTGGCCTGTTGTATTTTGTTAATGGTGTCTTATAAGCCCATAAAAGGGCTGGGCACAACAGTACTATATATATATACACACACACACACACACACACACACACACACACACACACACACACACACACACATTAGTACCCAAAATGTTATAAAACCTTTGTACAATAGGTTGTCTGGACTTGTCTTTTCCCTCTTGTTCAGGTGAGAGGGTTCACCATTGTGCGTTAGCCGCTGTCTTAGGTGTTGAGTCTCTTCATAAAACAGAAATATGTAGTGTCTCGGGCCAAAGCCAGGACCAAATAAAAACCCAGCCAAGTGTCTTCCAAGGAACCCATCCATCCACACCATAAAGCTGACTCTTTATTTGTGTTTTCAGCGCGTCACTCTGCTGTTGGCCGTTCTGCCCGTTCTAAGGCACTGGGATATCCTCCTCCTCGTAAATCCAAAGCGCTCCCATCTTCTGCTCCAGCGTTTCATAGAGCATCATGTCAGATTTATTTCCAAATATACTGTTGTGAAATGCACTGTCTTCTTGTTTTGAGGAGGGATTTACTCCCCGTTAAGAAGAGTTATGTACACTGAGGCCTTTTACACCCTGAGTCTCAATAACAGGGCGTTCCACCACATATTTCACCTGGGCTCGTGGCTAATCCACATATCAATCCAGCGCCACCAGAGAAACACTTTTACACACATTTACAGAAACAAGAGAGCTCAAGGGATCAGCCATTTGACAACAGTGTCTCCAAACTAGACTAGACAGTGCCTTTATTGAGTAAAGTGATAGTTTGTCTTTTAAGAGACTAAAACGATAGAAAGTGGGTGATGGTAGTGATAGCTCAGTGTGGTTGACTCAGTATGAGGTGTTTTGGGGAAGTGACAGAAAAGTACCAAGACAAGAGACACAAATTATAAGACATTTATAGTGAATTTAAAAGGGTAATTTTGTTTATCTTCATTAGGTTTCACAAGGGCCACATTGAAAAGTTGTTGGTGCTATATTACCTCCCGACAGGTCGAGAGCAGGACAAATGCCCATCAGACTACTCCTACCTTGGATTACTTCTGACAATACAAGCTCTGTTTGATGACTTGAAAATGGACTCAAAATTGTTTTGTAAAGTTTTACACAGTTTGTAATTTTTATTATTTTTCACAACCAATGATGCTCTTTGTAATCTTTGTCTTTGCATTATAGCTTTATATCAGCCCAGGCAGAGTTGTAGTGTTCTCTGATACCTTGTAATGTTCGTCAGTGAACAAGAGACTTTCAAGTATTCCCACAGAGTGCCTGACTGTGTGACTATGAATTGGGTTATTTTGGGCGTATTGTCCCGTGTAGTCATGCAGATTCTTATCCCATCTCTTCCTCACCCCTCTCTCCCTCTCTCTGTGTCCTGCGGCGGTATATCAGGCCTCTATGTTAATGACAGTTGACAGATAGTTGAAGGGCACGGGCTGCTCCCTGTCAGCCCTGTTTTGGACTCATAATTATTTCACTAGTGTCACATCACTGTCACCGCTGCCTGCTTAA
>KN483250.1:126378-149345 GCA_000787095.1 Periophthalmodon schlosseri | reverse complement strand
ACTATATATATATATATATATATATATATGTGTGTGTGTGTGCGTGTGTGTGTTTTGTATAGATTTGAGGGTTAAATAATTATGTGACGACATGTTGTAACAAATTGAAGGATTAAAATGATTTTTATTCAATGTACGCAGTTCCTCGTATGGCCAGCAGGGGGTGTTAGCTTGTTTAGCACAATAGACGGGGCTTTGGCTGTCTATGCTTCAGACTCACAGACAAGGGGCGCAGAGTTTTACAGAACCTTCTGTTACTTTGTTGAAAATATGGTGCTATGAAACACATTTCTTCCTTACAGATTTGTTAAGGAAAAAATAAACGTCACCTAATATATTTAAGTGAATTAAAGTTTGCCTGGGGCTCAGATTTGACTTTTAGTAGAATGGGTGATAACAGTCATTTGTAGATGCTTATCTTAATTGTAAAAGTATTGTCTTTCTTTGTCATTCTTGATTAATGCAGGCTTCTTTGTCGCAAACATTTACATGAGGTGAACTTCCTTCAGTCACTAACTGGAGTGTGGAGCGCACTTTATAAGGGAGTCTGCCTGCAGTCCACCTCTTTTTGTGGGGAGGTGGACTTCATTGGCTTCACGGCACACAAGACTCTCCAGCGGGTGAGAGCGAGGAGCGGCGTGGGAGAGAGAGAGGAGGGGATAATTCATTCACTTTGCGCACAAAGCAGCGGAGATCACCCTAGGGAACACAGGCTGGGGCTCGGTGTTACGGAGTCAGAAATAAACACCAAAGTCCATGTCACAATGTACTATCAAAATCAGTGTTTCTGGAGCCGTGGTAGCCTAGAAAAAACGTTGCTGCCCTTAAGTCTTCAGAGTCATTTTCCCGAACGTCTACCTGAAATAGTGCTGTTGTGACAAAGCTCATAATCTAAAAAGTTTTGTTTTGTTTTTTGTTTAGACTTATTTGTGTTAGTAAAGACACGAGTAAAGTTTGAAACGTGTTTCTACGGCAGTTTACCTGAATCAGTGTTTTGAGCGCGGGTACTGTGAATGTCTGCCCCGCGTCCATGGGTCCGCTGTGGAGGGTGCCGAGCGCTGCGCGGCAGCACTGCGCCTTGGAGCGCGCGTTCTGGACCCTGGACACCCCTCCCTCTCAGTCCCCCTCCTCCACATCCTCCCCCACACGCTCAGCCTCAGCTTCACACACGTCGCTGTTGAGCAGACCCCCACCCCTCCCTCACACCGCGCTGTGGCAGCCCATCGTCTCCGATCCGTGCGCTCCCCTTGCGGCTCCGCTCCTCCTCTGACCGCCCTTCTCTGTGTGTCAGCGGAGAATTGCGCACTGCTATTCCGACCGAACGTTAGTTGTTTCTCGTGAAAGTACTGCACTTTTCACCTCTTCTTCTCAAATCTTTGTGGCTGAAAGTGACCCGTTATCTCCAGGCAGCTGTCCGCTCGCGGCAGCCAAAGTTTGCTCGTGAGGATAAAATAGAAAGCCGGAAACAGGAGTCGTCAGCAGAAGACGCGGATTGTCCCTCGGCGCGGTGAGTCCCACTTTCTCAGACTTTTGGTGTTGTTCGGTTAAAGACTCGTGCTCGAGATCTCACGCGAGTTTATGTCGTTACTTCCATGGGCTGTGAGAGCGACGGAAAACTTTCTGATCATGAGACGGCGCGCGCTTTGGCATTTCCACGCGTAAAGGTCTACATGGACACAGGTTTTCACACCTCATTTCTTGTCAATCAGTTTCTGATTACGCGTCAACTTGATTAAAGTGACACTTTAACATCACGGTAATGTTTTCATGTGTCAACCCCAAGAACAATATAAGCGTGTCATTTTCAGATGTTCTTCAGCGTTCAGATTTATTGTCATTGATTATGACGTTAAGCCAAAAGAGTTTTCTTAAAATGTTCGGAAAATATTTCTTAAAATTAGGCAACTCCTTTTACACTATGAACAATATCAAAACGCGATTAGAAAGTAACGTTTTAAAATATTTTTCTCTCATCAGCATCAATTCTGTTGGTCTGCGGGCCTGCCGCTTTGAGGTGAATCAAAGTGCCACAGTTTTTTGAAGGAAACTCTTTGCTGTGCGCATTTCTTCTGAATAGAGGTCTTAAGTCGCATATTGACCCTTTGTTTTGTTAGACCAACATTTCGACAAGAATCTCATATTAAGGCTATATAATTAGTTGCCCAGTTGTGAAAATATCGCAAAAAACAATCGACAAAGGTTAAACTAAAACCTAAATGTTAGACCAATGTAATGTGTTATCCAAGAAAGCCCTCCTCTTTTTTATCAGTGACATCGAATAAATTATTCTCTTATTCTAAAGGCTGTGTGGTGTGCGTGTGTGTCTCCACATTATGATGACACAAGCGCGCGCACACACCACCAGGCCCACGCACAGTTGGGAAACACCTGTTAACTTGGGGACCACTGTCATTTGCATCCCAGCAGAAGCACGAGCGCTGGGCCACGGTTGATCCCGGGGGCCCGGCCTGCTGCCTGCCGCGTGTCCGATCTACGTGAGCCAAACGCGGCTTCCTAAATGATAGACCTCAGTCTCCCACGATTGGATTTTTAGTGATCCATCTTCGCCTGATATGTTGATATGATATCATGTTAATTCATTTACATTCTTGCATTTTATTTAAACAAATTGACCACGTAAAAATAATATTTTTCCCTTGTATTTCACCGCAATGCGCACAATGAAACAAAAAAAAACAAAAAACTTTTACATTTGGTTGTTAAGTTTTATGCTCATATTCAAAAACAACTCTGTGGATTTATTTTAAAAGTCACTGGTCGGAGAAACTTATCTATTGGACAAATCCGTTACATTTACACGAAATCTTTCGAGAAAGTGAGGAAATGTCCCAGACTTTGCGCGGCTGATAACTTCTACATGAAACGTTCTTTTGGAGGAAGCTGCGTGTGAAGCGGGTCATTGAGCGCGGTAAATTATAGTTCCTTAAAAACCGGAAAGTTGCCTTATGAACGCACTGATCCCAGCATGATGGATCTTTTCACATTGATTTTATTGACGGTCAGATCAGACGGAACAGTTTTCTAACGAGCGCCAAGGCTTTTTATTCTCCAACCAAACACATTAGTGAGCAATAATTATCCTTTGAGCGTGGAAAACGAGCACACGGAGAGGCGTTACTGACACATATATTGTAACACACTAAAACAACTCCATATGCATGTTGAATAATGCGCCGTGGTGCTGCTGATGCATTTAAGTTTATCGGTGGATTATAATAAAAGAAAAAAGTGCTTGGGCGTTTTTAGCACAAATTACATGAATTATGCGTTTAATATCCACAGCAATGTCGCGTCGTGATCTTACCAATAAGAGAGGACCAACCGAATATAGATTATGCCATACGAAAGGCCGATTCTTTATGCTTTTTCGATTACAAATAATATTGTATGTTTGACATAGTATCACTTTTCATATTTCAAATGTTTAATCAGGAGACTTAAGTGCCTCATATTCAAGTAGGATACTGATAAAGGAATGCTGTCATGTCTTTGCTCATAATTTATTTAAACTATTATATTATTGTATTTTGTTGTCCTGTTCATTTTTTTAAATAATCAATAATTCATTACCTTTACTTTTATTTTCTGACTCTTCACGCGAACTCACATTCTTAGTTATTTGTTTTAAATGGGCCTACATTTGTGTTGTGTCATAGTGCGCAGTGAGGCTCCTAAATGACAAACCATTTGATCATAATTTATAGATAAAATTCATATTAAAAAAAAACAAACAAAAAAAACACTTGATAATATTTTCATTTAAAAGGCTATGGCAATTTATTTTTCATTTAAGATACAAAAAAACCCTAAAATTATTCAATATGTGACTGTCCCTGTGGCCCTGTAGCAGCAAGATCGAGGTTTTAAAAATGAGTAAAAAGTGTTGATGTTGATGTAGAAGTAGCAAAAGATGATGCATTTGTCAGTGGCTACCATTATCCTCGCCTTTTCTTTCGCCTCTCTCAGCAGTCAGCTGTTATTGCTCGCCATTGATCTGGCTCTTTGCTCTTTTTGCGCAGCGAGAAGTGAACTCAAATTAATGTCCGGTTTGCGCCTCTCACTGTGCGGGATCGATTTTGCGCGTGGATAGTTAATGTTAATTTTAAGATGAAAAACGACACACTGTTCAAAGAAAAAAAGAACCATCTGCTTAATTAATCCTAATTATCTGTAGTCTTTTTCTTTCCGTTTAATAAAGTTCTGTAACCCAGAATCTTATGCGTAAAAGTAAAAATATGTTTGATATCAAAGTAAAATAAATCATAACAGTGAAATAAACAGGCCTCGTTGCCTTTACTTTCTATCGCCCAGCCTACTTTCCTCCCTTTTAAAGCTCCAAAAAGTCCCTATTCTTTATTGAGACCGCCTCTCCTCTCCTGAACAACCCCCTTGCGCGTATGAATGTATAATTTTGTTGCACTAATAAACACCACTTACGCACATTACGCATGCGGTTAATTGAAATGAACGTGGGGCCGATAAAAGGTGGCTTTACGCAGAGGGAGGGCGCGGTTTTCCTTCCTTCAAAACTTTAACTTGTTGTTCAATCACAATAATTAAGCGGTCAAAAAGCAGGAAGCAATTATATTTTTAATGGATGGATATTGTTGCGCCGTCTTTGCTTATCAAACTGTTTTCGTTTGGAAATTGCAGCCTGTCCGCCACAAAAGGACACGTTTGATTGATCTGTCCAATATGTTTGCACGCACGCTCAACTTTTCACACGTCGTTACTTTGATTCAAAGCATATTATTTATGAGCTGGTGCGCTTTCCGAAAATTCAATATTTTTTTGGTTTGTCTCTGAAATTATTCTTAAATTAGATGGATGGCCTAAGTCTAGAAATAATGTGTTGTAGATTTTGTATAGGCCACATGTATTTTATCTGATCATCTTAAAACTTTAAATTAATTGCTATAATTATAATCTTAAAATTTCATTACTGTTCTCCCAAAGTGTTACAAACTTTATGTCTGTTGCTATATCTATGTTTGCAATCCAACTTGTTCTTTTTATCGATGAAAGAAAGAGGAGTAGCTCACGTCCAGTCATTTTCTATTGGAAGGAAATCACTCCATGGAAATCAGTGCAGCAGTGTTTAATGGTTTGATTGCATTGGAGCAGGCAGCCTCTGGTAATACTGTTAAACTCGGCAACAAGAGAAAGTCAGAGAATTAGACTAATGGCTGTAGTGTGGGGCAGACTTGTGTCGAATGTCCAATACTTTCTATACTCTGCATATTGTTTCTCTCTTTCCCCGGCCCCCCTTCTCATCATGGCTCTCTCAGGTTTCCTCTCATTCGTCAATTACACCATAAGCCGGATCATCAAACTCCCCCCTGCTTGGAAAATAAGCTAATCTTCGCCCCCCTCCACGTATATGTGTCTGTGCCCCCTTCCCCACAAGACACTGCTAGTGCATTTGCGTGTATTGATTGCACACAGGCTGTATCTCTGTAGCCGACTTATCATTTTTCTCAATGCAGTCAGTCGGGCATCGAAGAAAGGTGACTTGTGTTGCTGCTTTGAGTATTCATCCGGTTGAAAATCTAGCAAGATTTGTTCATTATTATAAATCTGGCCTCAAATTCTTAAATGTGTGTTGTATCTATCTCCTTATTTTTTTTCATAAGTTTGTAAACTGCTACTGCGAATCACCGGCCTCTGAACGGCATTTGATTTGCATATTAATCTGTCATAAATTTGGGACTAAGATCACTATAACTACTAATAGCTCTCTGTAATTACGATCCTGTCATTAAAATGTCTCACTGTAAAGTAAAGGACTTCTGGACATGAGTATAACTGAGAATGTGATTTGAATCATCTGAAAGAATTTTTCTTCATATTAACGATTGATCTGATTTACCTTAGTCCAAGTCCATATTAACAACATCCATAACAAATCTATTGTCTGAAAGTGTCCTTAAGCAAAACCATGATTGCCTTTTTTGGCCCCCTCTGACCTTTGACCCATCAATAGAAATTAGCAAACCATTTCCCTAAAGGCATATTGATGGACACTATTAAAAATCAAACTAGTTTTCTTTTCACTGTGCCAATTCAGCAATAATAGATTCTACCAGTATATATATATATATATTTTTTTTTTTTTTCCTTGACTCATATAGACTGTATCATAATGTGCTTAAGGCTTCAATGAGCAAATAATGGCACAATGAAAGGATTAACATGTAGGGGAAAAAAAAGAAAAAAATAAACATTACACTTTTTGGGATAAATTCAAAGTCTTTGTTTTTTATGAAGCCTATAACACAGCAAATCATTATGAACATTACAGTAGAGGATTAACAGAGCAGATCAATTTGAGAGCTGCGTACCTGGCTTCTGCTCTCCCTGTTAAACTTGGACTAATTGGCTTGTGCTCACTATGATGCTTGTAGAACAAACCAGCCACCCAGCCGCCTGTCCGCCTGCCAGCCATCCAGATTAGTGAACGCTGTAGCAATAAAGAGTCATAGGAGCGCGGCCTTGCCAATGCCCCATGCACGCACACACATAATACTTTACACTGTGTCAAACCTGTGTCACCTGTCACTCAAGGTAGACATCCTGGTGTCATCTGTCAGAAAGATCAGGTTGGGAGAAAAGTAGTCAGCAGAAAGAAAGCTGTAAAACATGTCAGCAGTGTTTTAGTATATCGTAGTACAAGGATTGGTTTTAAAGTTAAATGTTTATGTTCTTTCATCAAAACCATTGTATCATTTGCGATGCAGAAACAAATTAAAATGTTATAAGCAAGTCACGTTTTGCACCTTTACATCTTTTCTCAATTTGAAATAGGAAATTGTATTGATTGTCAAATAACTATTATATTTGGGAAAAAAAGACTCTGTAGTCCTGTCGATAGCAGCTAGAGTACCAAGACATCTGGAGTAATGTGAACAGCACCATTTAAGGCAACAGAAAAATATAGAAGCTAAGGTTTGGTTTAGCAGTGGCCCCTAAAATACACTTTAGTACAGTAATCTATGAGCAGTGGAATTGTGTGCTTTTCCCATTTAGCCCTGTCTACTGCAGGAATTAGCTGGCCCTGTGAACCAGGCCTTGCCTCTAACACCACAAATAGAAATCCTGCCACAGGTCAAGCCATATTTCCACTGTGAGTTTGTCGACTGGCGGCAACTCAGGCTATGAAATCACACGTTTAAAGTAAATACCGTTCTGAAAGAGTTCAACGGAAGAGGGAAAAGATGCTGTTAAAATGCTTTGGAAATGGTGCCTGGGGCTGTTGTTGTTAGCGATGTGATATGTACGGCTTGTCTTTATGGACATTGCCTTATTGCTATATTATTGCATTTGAATAATGTGTGCATCTGTTTTTATTGAATATATTGTTATGAATATTACCTCACCATGTTGCATACCGCATTGCAGTGACAGATATCTCAAATATTGTGGTTACAAATTTCAGAGAAAAGAGACAAAGAGAGAGAGATAAAAAGTGAACATAAATAAATAATAATCTTCAATTTCCATAAACTTCAGCACTAAGAGAATGAGCCTGTCGCAGCTTTAGTCTGAAAAAGACAAGGACAGATCATATGGGTGTGGGGGAAAGTGGGAGATAAATGGCAGTGATTTGTATGCACAAGGACATTTGAGCTGTGCCTTATGGCCAGACATGAATGAGTAGATTTCAATAGTATTGACTGTTTCTTTGGACATCAGCAAACATACACAGAGATGCAGCCGACATAGTTGTGCACAAACAGCAGGCAGTCTGTCTGGAATACAGAGTGAAGAGGCCCGACGGGAGCCAATACTCTGCAGCCTCTTCAACTAAAGGACTGTTCAAGTTAAAAATCCTCTGTGCCATTGTTGCTTAGCTCAGAACCATTATTTGCTATTTACCCTTCTTGCCAACACATGGCACACTGTTGTGCCAGTGGCTCTACCAGTGGCTCAAGTTAAACCGCAGAGGCTTTACATTTAAGTTTTAAGAGATAAATTTGTGTCAGAGTTGTTTAGTAGCTTAAGTGTTATGGCAACCATTTTTTAATACAGAGGTAAAATGGCCAGACCTTGAATCCTACTTAAAGATCTTTTAGCTCTGTTGACCACAATTCTAGAATCTTTAGGTTCTTCTAATCGAAATCTCAAATTGTTCACATCTCACTAAAACTTTTGTACCTGACATATTGTGTCTTTTGATTGAGGGTATCTTTTCCCCAAGGATGGGCTGCATGACTATCAGGCCTGTCTTGTAATAA
The DNA here is from genome assembly GCA_000787095.1 of Periophthalmodon schlosseri. NCBI lineage: Eukaryota > Metazoa > Chordata > Actinopteri > Gobiiformes > Gobiidae > Periophthalmodon > Periophthalmodon schlosseri. Next base: position 141,090 of record KN483250.1, on the reverse strand, counting down.
AATGTACAACTGCTACTTTCACGCTTGTCAACAATCTGTAAATATATCCGAGATGCTGGGGTTCTGATGACTTTTTTCTTTGTCTCCATTAGACTGAAGGAAAAACTTGAGTAGCAACGCTTCCTGACAATTTACCCCCTCTCTCTTACACAAGTGTAGTGAGCTGGTCACGGACCGAGAGGCATTTTTATAACCAAAATTGAATTCCTCTGCATTCTTCTCCACATCCCAGAAGACATATTTGAAAATGTGATGTGACAAGTACAGTATAGGCTCCATGCAGTTTGAAAAAGCCTATCGTTACAAAGCAGTCACGTAAAAAAAAAAAAAAAAAAATTAAACAAAGACTTGGGCATCTGTATCCTGTTATGTATTTGTAAAAGAATTAACATATAGTGCACATTGATTTGTATTTACATTTTTGTTGACACTTGACACTCTGCCCTCAGGAAAAATGGTCAGTTAACATACTTCAACATATTGAAAGTGATTGACAGTGCTGTAATATCATCATATTTCACTGAAACCGAAACCCTTCCACTATCACTGGAAGAATCCCAAAAATGCAGAGTAGCCTAACAAATAAATTACATTGCGTTATTTAAAAATAATAATAATGTTTATAGCCACAGTTATGACACCAGTGGCTGCTCGTATTCCCGGAGTGAACATTTCCTTTAGAATGATGTTATGGTACATTATTGTTGACATTGCAATTTGGGTGGCTGCTACAACATTGTCAGTGAAAGTGCAGATTTGACATGAAACGCCCTCGTCTGTGTTTGTGTTTAATATGGCTCTGACAGCTGTATCATTCTTGCACAGTGTAATCAAATTATGACAGCACGGCAAATGTTCCCCCATGACGTTTTCGATTATAAAATGCATATAGCCGATGTCAGACAATGTGTGGGTGGCAAATGGGATTGTAAGTGGCACCCAGTGACATTACGCGGATGTCCGTGAGATGTAATTGCGCTTGTATATTGATGATATGCAAAGGTGTATGTCATCTAGCATTATGATCATTGTCTAAGAGGAGAAGTGGAGACGCAGAGCCTGGACTGTTGTTTAGAGTAGATACACTGAGGCAAACTTATTTTTTTGTTTTTTATATGATTTTTTTTTTTTCTCCACATCTCTAGTTTACAAGACAACTAATTTACTTTAGAGTGAGATAAAAGACCAGTAAGTTTTTATGAGTTGACTTCTTATACAGTCTGTTTCCTCTGTGAGAAAATTCCAAATTTCTTCAGGTTCTGTCTTGAACCAGATATTTAAATGAGTAGCTTTTTGTATCAGAATCCATGTACTTCTAATTGAATTTTAGTTTAATAAAAGATAGATTTTGTTTAGGTTCTATATAGATCAAACTGCACAAAAACAACAGCAATACAGTATAAAAAAAACATAATCTGTTCATTTATGAAACTAAAACTATGATAAATGAACAAATATTTTAAATTAAATAAAGTTTCCAACCAGCTAAATCTGACAGTTTCTTATGTACTGCACTGGCTTCCTGCGCGCTGCTCTAAAGGCGTGCCCTCTCTGCTGTAGTGAATATCCGGTGTCCTGTTATTGGATTGGCTGCTTCCTGACGCTGCGGCCCTCTCAACTCGCGCTCCTCAGGCCTGTGCGGTAATGATAATAAAATTGAAATATCCCTGTACTTATCAGTGTATTACCTCGCTATCAACACTGCAGACATACTCAGACTTTAGAGGTTACACAGGAGAAACTGAGACACAGCGTGAATATAGAGAGGAAGGACAACAAGGTGAGGGAGGAGGTAAGAGAGTGAAAAAAAATACCGGTAGCAAATGCCATAACAAAACAAATTTTCTCTTCATTAAATTTTAAGTTGCACTATGTAACTTTTCTGGTGGGGGTCTGCCACCTGCTTAACTTCATGGAGATATATTGCATCGACTGGAATGTTCCACAGTATGCCTTTAAACATCTATCTATCCAGCATTTATTTCATTATTATGATCGCACGATGTCTGAAAAAGGTTGAGACAAGATAGCAATGAGATTTAACTTAAACACATCTGGACACTGAATATGATTTTGAGTTTATTTTACACCACATCCACATTTATTACATTTGGTGGTGTCGGCAGGGCTGATTTTCAAGGTGTTATTTCCCAGGATGCGTTGTGGTGAGTTGGTTGGTGTAGGTAATGGAAGAGGGGTGAAGAGTGGTGTGTAACTTGACGCTGTGGCATCTGCCCAGACCAAAGTCATGTTAGCATCAACGTCTCCTCAACACGCTACACTGGCCTGCTGCACATTTGTGGTATTGTAAAACATCTCACATCTCTGCTACTCTCTGCAGTTGTTGATGGGTGCATGTGTGTGTGTGTGTGTGTAGACGGCAGGGTGGGTGCTGTGGGTGCCAAGGCTGAGATCAGGTTTGGAAATTGATTTGAATGAGTGTTGTGGACAGCTGATAGCTATAAAAGATTTTCTCCTTTCATTTCCCAGGGAGTTTCTACTTTGATGTTGCCTGCTGGTCAATGCAGCTTTGATGCTCCACTTGATACTGTGAGATTGTAGTAGCAAATATATGTAGTGTATGTATATGACTTCAGATTCAATGTTGTCACATTCCACCAAGGTTGACTTGTGTTCTGGTTTGGTCCTGGTTAAGTTCTTGTTTAGAACTGGTTTGATCCCGTTGTAGTCATGGTTTAGTTCTGGTCTTGTCTTGGCTTACTCACAGTTTAGTTACAATTTTGATCTGCAGGTGGGTGTTTATCACATACTAAAATCTCTATACACACTCAATTGATTGGGTCTGGCCTCTTTTATGGGGACAAAAATCTGGTCCAAATGGCATAAATCCATTATTATTAGATCAAAAACATGGTTTCATGCTCAGATATGGGTTAATTTAGGTCAAGGTTTGGGTTTAGGTTAGGGTAGTAGTGACTATGGTTAAGGTTAGGATCAGTCTCCAGGAAATGAATTGTCTCCAAATAGGATGAAAACCCAAAACGTGTATGTGTAGAAGTGTCAATAGAGCCTTTATAAACTTTGATCAAGCAAAACGGATGAAGCATGTAATAGTGCATGCAGAATAGCTATGAAAAAAATATTATGAAAGTGAGTTAAAACCTGCACTAAAATTGTGCTTGGGAACCCCCCAAATTTCAAATCTGAAAGGGACTCACCTGTGGGACACCCAGACCCAAGCATTCCATCTCACAATTGTTTACATTTTATCTGTTCAATTACTCTCATATTTATACACAGCAATCTATCCCTCTAAACCTCGACATGCTCCACCTTACAATTCCCCTTGAGGAATGAAAATCTGTAAAATGTACCTTGTCAGTTGATCTGCTCTTTCTTGTGTTCCCTTTGACCGACCAATCTCCACCTCGGATCTAAATCCCGAGAGGCGAGATCTCAGTCTGTTGCCACGGGTGCCTGGGGGGTCGCGGGGTCAAGTACGGCTAATTTATTCACTCAGTCAAATTTCCTTCAGCTTATAGGAAACAGATGAGGAGGTCCGATATGATATCAACCATCTCCATCACTCGGGGATAAGATGGGCAAGCAAATTACCAGAGATGAAGGGATGCGAGGAGGACAGATTGATGGGAGAGATGGAGGGAAAGGCAAGGAAAAATGTAGAATTAAAAGAGGTTAGATTGAGAGATATCCATAGCATAGAGTGTGTCAGCCCATCCAAGCGCAGAGGCATCGACATTATCAGATGTGTGGGTTAAAGTGTGTGTCTGTGTGTGTCCTTATCTCAAGACAAGTGGTTCTGGTCCAGTAAGATCCGGAGAGATGGTAGGAATAAGCGGCTTAAAAGCAGATCTAAGATGAGGAAAGGACATAGGAGAGATAGGGGGAGAGAAGGAGACTGGAGGAAGCTAAAAAGAGGACAGATTGAGAGGATGGAGGACAGAAAAGGGACATTTGGAAATAGATGAAATGAGAGAGTAAAGGGCGCAAGGATCAGGGTCAGGATATGTGAGGTGGAAAGAGTTTGGGAAGGTTTCTTTAGTGGAAAAAGACTGAGAACACCAACAGAGAGGCACAAGTTTGGTTTGAAATGTGCTCCCGTCAAAGGGCAGGGATTTACGGGATTGGATCTACAGTGTCAACTTGAGGACACTTTTCCCCAAGAGGGTCTGAATTTGTGGCTCTAACAACACAGTCCGCTTAAGAACAGACTGTTCCCAGAGGCCTGACTTGAAGGCTTTGTGTTCATGCTAAAAAGATGCAACTTTGTTACTTTTTACAAATTGAAGTAAGACTGAGAATACAAATTTCTGATGTCATCGTAAACGTGTTATTTTATAAATATTCATCCAAATATCTTGAATGTGCATTTTTTTTTTTAATCTGAATTTTGATTGTTTTGTTATTTGGCATTATCAAAACAAAACAGAAACAACTTTGAATAAGTGACAACATAAAATTGTAACTTTTGTGTTTTGTTGTCTTCCTCAGTGTGCTGACCAGAAGATCGGAAAAAACTGGATCCAGTGTGACCTCATCTACAGGAAGCTGTGAGCTGCTCTTGTCCATGGAGTGAAACAAAAAGAAAAAAACTGTATAAAAGATAAAACTGATCCCCAAAGCACTTATCTGTATGGAATGGAACTCAAGTCAAGTGAACCTCACTAAAGACATATTTTAAGAAATGACATGCTAATCTGAAAGTAACATAATTTTAAAATAATCTTATTTAAAGAAATTCTCTGGGGATTGCTACATATCTGTTTGACTAATCTGCAGTGACCACCTTAGACCCTTTAAAGGGTCGTGGACACTCACAAAGTATTTCATTTGAGTTCTAAAAAAAACAGCATCAGACATGGACCTCCACCGAGCAGCCTTCAAGATGGAGAGCTCCTCCTACCTGCCCAATCCCCTGGCCTCCCCTGCTCTAATGGTGCTGGCCTCTACAGCTGAAGCGTCCCGGGATGCCTCTATTCCCTGCCAACAGCCACGGCCATTCGGAGTCCCAGTGTCAGTGGAGAAAGATGTCCATTTGCCATTTAACAATGGCTCTTACACCTTTGCTTCAATGTACCACCGCCAAGGTGCTGTACCCCCTGGATTCCCCAACAGGGACTTTCCCCCCTCCCTGCTACACCTCCACCATCAGTTTGCTCCCCCAAACCTGGACTGCTCCCCCATCAGCATGCTCAACCACAGCGGGGTGGGTGCCTTCAGGCCCTTTGCCTCTCCTCCAGAGGACCGGGATGGAGCTCCAGGGGGATATCAGTCTGCATTCACCCCAGCCAAGAGACTCAAAGGCTGCTTGGACCCGGAGGCCTCACCCCACCTGCGATACTCTGACGCCGAGGGCAAAGAGTACGACTTTGGTGGTGCCCAGATCCCTCCTGGAGGCTCTCCCAGCAGCGCCCTGAAGGCCGTGGAGGAGAGTGGCAAAAAGATCTTCGCCGTGTCAGGCCTTTTGTCAGACCGAGAGACCTCCTCCAGCCCAGAAGACCGCATCGAACGCTGTAAGTCAATGTCTTTATTCAAGTTTTACATAAAACAGACTCTGGTCACTATAAAGGTTGACGTCACTTTTAAACAGCTACACAATAGGCACAAAACACCTGCTATGAGTATTTATTGCACCAATGTTTCAATTTGTTCCAAGTGTGAACATCTCCACACAGCAGCCTCACACATGCCAGTGAACAATCCTATCTATGTTTTCTTGTCATAATCTCTCCTGGCCTCTGTATGGTTGTTCTACAAAGCTCCAGTGCTCACATTAGCATTCACCAGTGGAGAGCTGCCATTTGGCCCTCGTGCACTGGGAATCTGATTAGTCTGTATATATTTGTGTGTGTGTTTGGTTGAGTGTGCGCGTTGAGGGCCCGGTTGCGCTCTTTGCCATCAGCATTCATCATTGCTCCACACTGGCAAGGCGGGTGCCAAAAGATTTACCCACATATCCCCAACCTTGGCACACTGTCCTCATGCAAGTTGTAAGAGTTCCAGGCACAAACACAGCGCCACTCCTGCAGACACACAAGCAGCTTTCAGCCCGAGTGCCGACGCATCTCACACATGTCAACAAGCTGCAGCAAATCCTGGTGACAAATTAGGAGTGGCAGAGACGTGCTTATAGTTTATAATTTAGAGGCAAAATCTTTCAACTTTTTTTTTGGCACTCTTCAGCCTCGCGTCCTCCTAAGTCATTGCCTCTCCCGTCTTTATTTCCTCATTGCTCCTTCCTGTCCTTTCTGATATGGTGGAGCTTTTGTGTGTGAGCGGTGAATCCTTGATGGAACACATGAGAAGCAGAGGCGGCGACCTGAGACTGATCCGATAAAAAGACCACCGCAGGAGGAGAGCGCGGGGTCGAAGAGACGGGGATGGAGGAAGGAGGGAAAGAAATTGGGGAAATGACACTTAACTGTTAAAGCTGGTTCTTTGAGGTTGATAAGATTCCTGGATCCTCATTTTGACAATCACATCTAGAAAAAAAGTGTCATAGTGTGTAGTTTATGTTTTGGAAAGTAATGACAAATTAATTATGGGTCTACTGATATTACTGCTTGCATTAGCGTTTCACTTTATGCTCAAACTATTTATGGACTACATTTATGGACGACACTATGCTTTCACTAACTTTTCTGGTGGAGGGTTAGCCGACCCGTCTCATAGAGAGGTTTCTGCTTTGCCCAGAATGTTTTAAGCGTAGCCTACAGTAACATTGTTGACCTGTATTTTAATTTCTATACCTTTTGGTGCCTCTTTAAACACTACAACAGCAAAGTGGGTAGAAGCTAAAATGGATGTTAAACTTACTGATGAGGTAGGACCACTTCTGCCAAAAAAATCTCTGCCAAAGTACCTCTGATACAGCTGCTCCATGTGCCCATAATTGAAAAACATGTACAATATAATCAACACTAGACAGGAGATGGGTACACGGGCTGTTTGTGCTTTCTTTTGGAACAGCTGGATCTGTATCTAATCAGGTTAAATCTTGGCACAAGTAGCCACCATTTCTGCTGCTGTTACTGCTACCGACTTCTAATGCAGTCAGAGGTACACAGCCAAAGCTTGCAGCAAAGAATTATGGGTTCTCCTCCAGCAGGTTTTGGGTGATGCAGGGAAGGGGTACAGAACAAACAATGCTTCTGTACAGTCCCGTGAGAAAAGCATTTTCTAGACTTAACACGCATGGAGAAATAGTAGCATTAGCAAAAGGCAAGCTTATCATAATACGCATAGATCATTAGGTTCAATTACGTATTTTGATGAACTTTGAATTGTGATTTGCCAAGAAGCTCTACATCTTATCTGTGCTGCTGCTTTATGATCTGATAGCTAGCAGAGGATTATTAATGTTAAAAGTTGCTACCAGATATGTTTCATGCACATTCCATATCTTTTTATTTTTCCATTTTCCATTGATGTTGTCATGATACTAAAATTTCAAACTCTATTTCATACTAAGCAAATGACACCAAAATTGATAAATACCACAATAATGAGTTTCATACAAGAGAGAATGTAATTTTAATCACAAAATAAGACTTATTTATTTGATGATGCTATGTTGTCTTATGCCAATTCTATAACAACATTCTAAAACTATTCACAAATAGGCTTAGTATCAATTAATATCCAGGTATAATGTTTTTATTTATATATATATTTTTTGACAACCTTGCACTGTCCATTAAAGTTATAACAATCTGCATATTTGGCATACACTCCTCAAGTGTGTCCATTTTCAACATTCCTATTCCATCCTTAAACACAAGAATTATCCTAAACCTACTTATACCCCGTCTTCTCCTCCTGTACTTGTGTGGAGCCAGCAGCAGGCACTCAGAGCACCCGTGGGCGACTCTTAACTAAGCCCTCTCAAATCCCCCTTCTTCACCTGGAGGCACGTTAGCTCTTAGCTCTACCCGCTAACCTGTCATCCGCTAAACCAGCACATAAAGGCCCCATCATGCCTTAAGAGGACTACGCATGTCGTGCTATTGTAAAAGCTATTAGATTCACTGCATTCAAAGGGTTTTATGGGGAAGAAATTATACAAAGAAAGTGGCGCTTACAGTAAAAGAGAGGAACAGACTAATAGGCTGTGTGATTGGAATTAATGGGGTTGTTGACATAAAGCTTGTAGCCTCTTGCGGAAGAAGCAGTTGTTTGTTTGTGTAAGGGATTTGATGTTTTGGGAGACGTGTCAGTGGGTCTCTAGCACGTTCGCTCATTTTTGTTCTACTTTCCTTCTTTTCTGTCAGTTATATGTCCTAAGATGCATCAGAATTTCAAGATTTATCACAAAAAATCACTTAACTGTCACTTAAAGCAATATCAATATATTTTTGTCTAACCTTATCTGTTCATTCTGGGATGTAACAACGTGCATACCTCTTGCGCCTACATACAGCTATTTGCTCACTGATTGACCATAGGCCCTACCCTTTTCAATGTAACCCTCTCATTTATCAGAGCCGAAGACTTGCACAAATTCCTTGTCATGGATATTTACAATAAACCGTGTTATTTCAACTAGCAACAGAACTTCTAAGTTTATCTATTTTCCCTCCTAAACCAACCCAAACTGACAGAAGAGAAAATTGTACTATAAAAATAGAGAAATAAAGGTCAATGGGAAGACAAATGTAAAATTCCTGGCAGGGATCAAAAGACGGATTCTTTTAGTGAGAGAAGCCAAAGGAACGAAGGAGGACGGAGGCAGAAAAAAGAGAGGATAAAACAGGGAGGATGATGAAGAGGAAAAGAGATGTTTGAGCTGAAACGCAGATTCCAGCTGCTCAACTGAAATAAAAGCAAAGGAATTCTTAAGATGTCCCACCAAAGATATATTCACAGGAGACCTCGGGCCAAGACAAATGCACTTGTTTTGTCTCATAATAAGCTCAAAACAAAGATTTTGATTGAATGACTTATGGCCCTGAAAGATTCCCCATGCATTTTTCCACAGTGTCACCCAGCTGTTAAAACATACATTGCCTTCAGTCTATCTTTGGCCTTTTATTTGTTTGTTTTTCTTTTCCCATAGCACATGTCATGTTTATTGTTTCTTTTTGGGAGAGATTAAATCTTTAGCTTTTCACTTTTTTCACTTAGAGAGTAGCCTTAGTAAATGACCTGCCTTCTATGTGCAAAAGTTTCCATTTTGGATTTGTCATGTTACACCGGATGCCCTCACCATTTATCAAGGCTTGAGACTGGCACAAATGCTACACTGGCTGGACACTGGCTGGATTGGAATAGGGTGAATAAGGGCACATTCACACTTGGTCCTGTTTGGTTCTAGTTTGAGTCCAGTTTAGTCCTGATGTAGACTTGATTTTGTCCTGCACTAGTCCTGGTTTAGTCCTGGTCTAGTCCATGTTTAGATTTGGATTTAGTCCCAGTTTAGTTCCAATTTTGAGGTGCTGTTCATGCAAGTGTGTACGTACCCACAGTTTCTTAAATACAAAAATGAACAGTTCTGCATTATATTATATACAACTGCAAACATAACACAAGTGTTTCATTACACTCTCCAATTTGACCTTCATTTCATTTTTCTGCTGATGCTGCAGTCCACTAGGGGTTAACAAAATCCTTTACAGATTTGCCCATCTTTCTCCTCCATGTCCTTACAAAAATCTACCCTCCTCCCGCCTCTCTCCATCTCTCGCCTGTCACGGTCCAGTGGCGGGGTTAAGTTAAGTAAGAGTGTTCTAATAATTAGGCTTGGGACCGGCTCTCCTCCCTGCCTCCTCCTGCCTCCTACTGCCTCTGTCTGTGTGTGCGTGTGTGTGTGTGCTATCCTGTCAGCACTTAGCCAGATGTTAAAAGGCTTGTCCCTCTCATGTTGCCTCCCTGTCACTCTCACACACACTAAACCCAGCCACACAGGACCGTCCCTGCCCCGGTGGCATTGTCCGCAACTGTGTGCCCCTCTGCACTGTCGGAATAGGAAGAATTCATTTCCAGCTTCTTGTTATATGTTTAGTCTTGTGGATTTACTGTATGTCAAAGGTACTGCAAAAGGAAAATCTAGGCAAGTTAAAAATCACTTTAAATAAAAATAATAGTGTATATAGACTTGACTTGTTGAATAAAATGATCAACTAATGTGACTATATGACGCATTGCTGTTAAAATAAGAATACTCCAGTAATATTAACTTCCGCAGAAATTACTTTGATGCAATAGAAAAAAAATTTGGTTTTTTTTTATGAGCCAGATTAACTGAAGTTGAAGTTTCAATAATCACAAATCATCCTATTACCCTGACTTGGGACTAGCACACTAGTAGTAACCTAAAATGTGATATGTCAAAACACGGTTAAGTTTAAATCTTATAATAAATCTCAATTGACCTACTGTAGCTCTTGAAACATTTCTTCCTGTAACTTGTAAGTGCATATTTGTTTACACATATTGTTTCTTGTTGTACTGAGGAGTTGACTGTTCCCCTCTTGTCTCTCTGGGTGGTAAGCGGCCCAATTGTTTATGTGTATGTGTGTCTCTCGATGCGGTCATTGTTGAGATATTGTGCAGATCAAGGATTAGCTGCTTCCTGTCAAGCCCTTTGTCAAAGCCCCGGCCGCTCTCCTCGGACACACACCACTGTCCCTCTATGTGTTTGTGTGGGGCACTGTTACACAAATGAGCCACTGTGGAAAACAAGACTGAGAGATGTCCTCTGTAACTCCTTATATACAGTAGTTTTACTTGTTAGTCCAAGTAAGTGAGTATCAAACTTCTGTTACTACATGCCATATTGAAAAACATTGCTTTTAAATGATTTACAATTGATTGAAACAACACATTTTAGATAATTATTTACTTAGATGGGACAAGACAAACTAGACATGAGAATTTCTATTGTCCAGGACTAAACCAGGTTGAAACTAAGGGTAAACCTAAACCAACCATGACATAAACTAGTATCAGGAAGACAACCAACCAGGTCTAAGAAGTCCTGCATAGCATAGAATGACTAGTTTAAGCACTTCAAGAGTTAAAACAGGTTAATCCCATTCTCCCTGAACACTCCCTTGATCGTCCCACACACAGACAGGACAGTAGGGTCATCCTCTCTTTCCTCTTGTGTTTTTTTACTTGCACACAGCGCCGGAATTCCACTCTGTTCCCTTGGTGATGTCAGCGGCGGCCAATAAAAAGCAAGCGTTAAAACTCCACTGAGCCCCATACAACCACAGCACACCTGGCAACACAACACACATTTAGGTCTTTAATATGTGCCCCCACAAAGGCTAGTGTAAGGTCATTCTGTACCTGCAGCTGTGGGAGAAGGAAGAACAATGCAGGCTTTGAAGAAGCACAAGAAGTTACATCAACCTGTATGCATTTTACTTTTTCTGCATTTTTATAAAAGTAATATGCATGTCACCTCAATAATTCAGTTACAGTTTATATGTAAGGTACCAGAACCACATTTTATATTTATATTTATAAAAATGACTAAATACTTAACTAAAACATCAGATTCCAAATCTTTTAGAGGTGTGAACTAACCAACTTGATTTTTACATTTCTTCTTTCTCACATACTTTTTAATTCTATAATAACAAACACGGGACATGTAGACTGTTGATATTGCTATTGTCTTTCCATCTTGGCTCATTTTGCACATAGACTGAGAAATTACTTTAACAATTTAAGTGTATGCCACCAGCATTTTCCTACAATATTCAAAGCAATTTCCCCATTCCTATCATGGCATAAGTGCATTTTCTACACCATAAAGTTCACAGTATTGCCCCATTTCCCCCAAAGGAGCCTTGCAATATGGGGCTATTTCTCAAAAGAAGAGCAGCTAAAACACACAGCTCTTAATGCACAAGTGTTAAGAGATTGTCTACTTTCCTCTTCACTCATCTTTCCTCACTCTCTATCCTTTCTCTCGCTCTTCTCCCTTCCTTCCTCCTCCTCCCTCCTCCCCTCTCAGTAATCTAATCTGCTGCCAGTTTGTAGATGCAGTCTTGTGTGACAGGCCTATCCCCCTCCTTCTCCTCTCACTTTCACACATACACACATAAAAACTAGCTAGGCCTGTATCCAAAAAGCCTGTTTACTTGCCTACCCCCAAGCCTTGGTCACACCCTCTTTAATATTGAATTATTCATCAAATGTGATTGGTTCCCGTTGATGGTGGCCACGGTGCGTACCAACAGTTTGTGCAGGTTTGGAGATGGTTAGCTGTTCTCTTATCGCACCCGTGCTCTGTTGCTTTGCATCAAATTACACACATTTGATAAAAATGTCCGGACCACATGCACCTGTAGCATATTTGGAAGTGAAGCAACTTGAAATCTCAAAAGTTAGATTTTAGCTTGGTTTAGTGTAACTCTTGTAAAAGTTGAACTCATCCCATGGGGTAAAGCTTACCATCTGCTGCAAAGAGCCACAGAAGTCCCTCAGAAAGGTGAAACAAATCAATAAAGCCTGTTTTATATGCATGCCAATGTGTGTGTGCGTGTGCATGCCCATCATTTGCATGCTCCAAATCCATACCATTCAATATAAGGAGGGACTTAGCTCTAAGATCAAGGGGGGCTTGTACATCTGAAAAATATGCACTATGCTAGTAGGATAGTAAGTCTACAAGCTGATTACAAAAGTGCATGGAACAATGTGTCAAATGTAAACAACTTAGTGAACAAAGGACATCAAAATACTTTATGGTTCATCATTTTAATAAGTTGCTTACCTGTACAGGAAGCATTTAAATGTTTACCTCTATGTATTTGAGCCCTCTGGTAGCACAAGGATTTTACTCAGCCTTCCAACTTTTAGGAAATTAGTATATATACTTAGCTAATTCACTTGATCCATCCAACACTACAGTATTTATCCTTGCTACTTTCCAAACATAATGTTTGAAACCTGGATTTCTGCATGATCCAATATGTCTTTGAAGGCGTGTGGCAAAAGTGTTCACGGCTGGGGTTTGGTTAAAGGCATAAACAGTTGATCGTCACGGATTTGCCCGCACTTGAGGACAATACGCGGTTAAGAGAGGATGAGTGTGTAAACATGTGCGCACGTTTGTTTGTGTTTGCTGTCTCCAACACCTTGTGAGGCACTTCAGTTTGACCCCGCGCTGCCTATGCATAACTAAAAGGCATTAGCAAGAGCCAAGAGTCTATTGGTCCATGGATGCTCTTCCTCATGATGCACTCACAATCAAATCACAACAGTTAGACCTGAGGTAATTATATTTTATGCATATGAGGAGAATTTCATTGTAGAGGTTAAGAAAATATAGCACTATTTTATGTGGCCAGGCAAGGAGTCACAATCCATCAGTGGCAGTGCCAAACTTGGACAAGATAGAACGGAAGGGCATCTGGAGTGAATTATAAAAAACTAAATTATTCTTATATTTGTGGATTATTTGTTTAAAAATACACTAAACCAAACATGAAAAATGGCACTATCAAATTAGATAAAATACTATGCAACGTACAAACCAGATTACAAGCAAAACTAAATAAAAACGTATACCATTACATAAAAATAAAATTGCATTGGTTTTGTAATTAAAAAAATCAAACAATTTCATCATTTTTTTTTTTTTACATTGATTAAAAACAGTTGAAAAATAGCACATCAATGAGAAATAACTCACCCACCTACCTCTTGCTAGGTTTTTGCTTCAGGTTTTACTCTATCCTTAACTACCACTTTAAACCATTGTCACATTGAGAAACCCAGCCCAGTGTTCAGCACAGATGAATAATTTAGCGGTGTGTGTATCATCTGTTTACCGTGCTAATCCATCTGTCAGCAGGCACCTATCGATTTGCGCCTCGCCTGGTAATTGTGCGTCCATGCCACACGCACACACAAATGCAAATACACAAACACACAATAACAAGACGCACGAGACGCCAGTACGATGTCTAGCTTAGCTCATAGCCGCATGTAGGTGTCGGCACTTCATTTTTTCTGAGTGGCAATGATGTTGGGGTCAAGGTCACAAATTAAGTCAGTAAATTATACCGATTTATCATATTGTATACTTTAATTTGGATGCCCTTCCCAAAGCACGTATGTCTACATGATAATTTTGAACCCTACATTCCTGACCCGAGTCTGAATTTTTTGAATAATCGCAACTAAGTACAGAGCAGTGTGTGGGGATAAGGGGTAGGTGAAAACAGCCATTCTCTGAGCACTCAAGCCTTGAAAACTATACAACAATCAAATATATGGATTCATCGAAACACAACTCGGACTCAATTTCTGAGTAACATTATGAATAAGTTATAATAAGATATAAATAATTGTTTCAAACAGTCTGATTTTTTATATTGTTGCCATATTGCTTTAAAATCATGATTATTTGTGGGCACATTGGCATACCTATTTTAAATGCCACACATTTTATATTGTAATTGGTCTAATCCTGTTAATAAAAGTAAAACGTGAGAGATGGAGCTAGAAACTGGAGGAGCAGAGAATATGTGTTATAATAATGAATCAGGGGCGTGCATTGATGGCTGTAATTATCAAATGGCTGGTTTTAAAAGCTCATTGATTGATGTCATTAGCTCCATGAGTGATTACTAATTGCTCCTTCAGTATGTTAACCGCACAGCACGCTCCCCCTCACACCACCACAAACATTCATTAAACAGACACATGCATACATCTGTGCATCCAACAGCTTGATTCAATTAACAGCAGTAGTGGCTATAGCTTACTAGA
>KN483250.1:58373-90308 GCA_000787095.1 Periophthalmodon schlosseri | reverse complement strand
CCTTTTGTCTCTCTCCCTCCTTACCTCTGTCTCCCTCTGCGCTCATAAAACGTCCACAGCCATACAGCTGGTTGTTTCAGATGAGTAGACAGACACTTTACACCTTCTTTGGCACTATTCTTCTTCTCTCAACCTTGGTGGCTCTGGTGCTGCTCTAGAGCTGGACGGAGGGGACGGAGGGGACGAGAGGTTAAAGCCCTCTTTGATCTAAGTCCGTCTCAGCTGAGGAAAAATAAAGAGTCTGCCAGGGAATAATATACAAGGCCCTGGGCGAGGCCTGGGCTTCACCCGGGGGAGGCGACCCAGCGGAAGGGCCCTGCGTTAGGCTTCAGTGCTGCCTGCCTGCCGGGCCTGCATGCCTTCTGTTATTGTAACATGGTTAGCACATGGGCTAAACTCCCCAGTCATTTATTTAACACACAAGCTCCCCACAGCGTGCCCAGATGCCACGAGGCCAAAGGGAGCAGCAAACACCTCATGAGACACACCACACTAACCAGATCTGCATGTATTTTTATCAGTACATCTGAAGTACAAGGTCTTCTGGATCATTACTTTTTTTTTTGTAAAACGTCACTTTCTTTCACCCATTTACCCTTTGAATTAAAACATCAGTGCAAACTATTTCATAAACTTTTCATCCTCTAATTACTCTAATTAATATAGCATAAGAAAAATATAAAATCTGTCAATTGGACAAAACGTTGTAGGAGTGAACTCTGAATAGTTTCTATAGCTAGTGTTGCTGGTTTGGTGACATGGTACTAGATTATATTAATTATAATATATTAAAAGTGCAATATGTAACTTTTCATGAATCTCTATGGAGACAGGCAGGTGACGTCACAAGAGTTACAGTTCAGATCTGTGGAGAGGCAATGATTGAAAACATCTGTAATTGAATGCAAAACATTTGGAAACGCAATAACATCTCCATGGAGACAAGGATGAGGAGGACCCTTCCCATGAAAAGTTACATAGTATATGTTTTGCATGTTTTGACCTGAAAACATCAGGATTTTGACCAGTGGATTCTTTTCATTGTCACTTACTTGGGCCGCATGGAATGAACACTTTCTTCAGCACTGTATTAACCCAGGGTGCTTTACATCTCGCCCAAACACTCACATATCATTACACACATGAATCCAGCCGGCTCCAGCCCATGCCAGTTGGACAGTGGCTGTTGTTGTCATGTCTGCCAACCATGTTCCACAAACAGGCCTTATCCCAGTCATTCCCACTGGGTGCTGGGTGTAGCTGCAAGTCTATGTGCATGTGAGCGTGTTTACCCAGCGAGTAGCAGCAGCTGTGTCCCTAATAGCCCTGTAAGCTTCGAGCTAATGACAGAACCTCAGAGAACAGGACTCTAACATGGGGAGATGTTTAACCCCGTTTAGCCCCGATCTGCAGACCACTGGACAAATACAAGGCATTATCCCTGGTTTCTTTACCCCAGACTTTGGGTGTGTGTATAGAGAGAGAGGGACAGAGAGGGAGAGAGAAAATGGTAAAGAGAAGGGAA
This sequence comes from Periophthalmodon schlosseri, assembly GCA_000787095.1. Classification (NCBI taxonomy): domain Eukaryota; kingdom Metazoa; phylum Chordata; class Actinopteri; order Gobiiformes; family Gobiidae; genus Periophthalmodon; species Periophthalmodon schlosseri. Next base: position 88,783 of record KN483250.1, on the reverse strand, counting down.
AGGAGGGGAAGGGGGGCAAAGAGAAAACAAGGGAGAGACTGAGAGAGTGGGGTGGAGAAAGAGAATGAAAAGGAGATACTGAGAGAGGAATAGCAAGAGAGTATATGTAGAGAAAGGGAGGGGGGTAAGTAGAAAAAGGGGATATGGGGAGATGACTAGGGGGAGATGGAGAGAGAAAGGAGGAGAGGGGGGAGAGAGAGTGCGCCCGAGAAAAATGAGGAGAGAGAGTTATTGGAGTTGGGACAAGGGGGAAAATATCCTTCACCCTATATATTAGCCCCTTTCTCACCCGTAGCCGTGGCAACAAGACCTCACACAGCACCAATGGGCGACCCTCACACACACGTATTCGAGATACACAAAGGCAGATACACACTGCTGTTTGGTGAGCAAGAGGGGGCAGGTGGTCTCGTAGAGTGTATGGGGTGGGGTGCGTGGGGGGTTGCTATGGCTTTTAGGGTCCCGCGCACTCCCATCGCTCAGGCCGCAGTCTATTGTCCCATCCCATGAAGTGACTGGGAGCTCTAATTAGCAAGTTAACAAGTTAAGAGGTGGAGTCTGTCAAACGCTTAGCTCTTTCACCCCCGGGGTCAGCCCACCACCGCTGGCCATGTGTGTGTGTGTGTGTGTGTGTGTGCGTGCGCACCAGGGTGTATGGGGTGATGCAGAGGTGGTTGTCAGTAGGTCAGATGGTGGGACCTCATTCTTTTCTTAAGACATTTATTCAGGCTAGTGTTGTCACAATACTAAAATTCCAAACTCAATTTCAGTACTAAGTATTTTTAGACTAGAATAGAGTAGAATATTTAATTTTCAATACAAAATAGTAGTAGTTTCTGAAGTGTTACCATGTGGTCTTGTGGTTTATTCTAAAACTAATCAGTTTTGTCCTGCTTATGTATTGTTTTTTCAGTATTACTATTTCAAATGAATAACTGGTTTTGACAATTATTATCAGTTTTTTGACAACCCTTATTTCTCTTTCCTTGCCACGATATATTTGGCCGTTGTGGTAGTGATAGCAACTGTAGCAGATGTACAAAATATGTGCAAATGCAATGCAGAATATGTGACCATAACACATCTTTAGAAATCAAATTTACAGACTCCTAAAAGTCACAAACACTTTTCAATGAACCATTTGTGTGTCTTCTTGTTTCCCTCTGAATATTTATACTTTCTAGTCCATATTGCCTTTTAAATGGAAGTTTTTGTGTTGAGAAAGTGGCACAACCTCATGCATTGCCAGTAATGTGACCTGTGTTATTAGCCCGTGTGATTTTGGTGGGACTCCAGTGCTGTAATAAAGTGCGGTCAGACTGTAGCTCTATTCTGGGCCTCTTAATGAGCTTTGTCGGGACTCATTTGTAACCAAACCTGCCACAGGAGCAGTGTCACAGGGAAAACCAACTCCAAATTCCTGTCTGTGCCAATATCTTAACCCCACTCGCCACATGTACTTCATTCTCCTAATTAATGCTTAAATACCACATGTTTAATGGACTAAATGTAGGCCAGATGGTGTTTAATTAAATTTTGGTTTAAGATTCTCTCAGTAAGTTTACTTCCCATCGGTAATGAACATGGAACGTGGCTTGTACATTTCTCGTGTACTGTCTGGACGTTTAACCTAAAAAAAAAAAAACTAAACGACTGTTGGCAGAAATGAACTGTAGCAGCGAGAGTTTTGTATTTTTTTAAATAATTGTGATTACTTTTACATATTTTTATTGATTTTATTATGAGTAGTATTTGAGTATTTTATCTTGATAGTATATGGCAGCAAAATTACTCGGAGCAGTTCTAGTAGTCATCATAAGGGTAGCAGAAGTATCATTCACCATCATTTACTAATTTATTAGTCAGCATACCTACAAATATATAAGTACTGCTATTTCAAGTAGTACCAGTAATTTTCCTATTTTTCCTATTTGAGTACATTTTACCATGGTAGTACCTCATAAGGGTAGCAAAGGCATCGGTAGTTGAATTCAGACACTGGATAAAGAAGTGGAGAAGTGAGTGTGACATCACCCATTGCATTCAGCTCCAGTCAAATGAAGCTCATCGAGGGTTGTGGTTATAGGGGTGAATTTGGAGCCAAATTCCATATTTTGAATTCCAACCGCGAGAATCAGAGCAACCAAAGAGCCAATCCAGAGTGAGGCTGTTGAAGGTAAAGCCCCTTCCCACCCGCACCTCTGAGTTAGCAGGGAGCGGGCACTTAGCAACGTTGTCAATCAAACCTGTTGCTAACGCTAGCGGGAGTGACCTCTGGGAAATAAGGCGCCTGATTTGTCTGTTATTAATGTTCATATCTAGATTGTACTGACAAAATAGTGAAATGAAAATACCAGGATCATGTAGAGTGGGATATATGAACATTCAAAATAGTGAAATGAAAATACCAGGATCATGTAGAGTGGGATAATATGAACATTTTAAGACCAAAATGACGAGCCTGACAACAGCAGTTACGGAGAAAGGGGCGACAGTTTTTCAATAGAAAGTGAATTGGAGCCGATGGAGCCGGAAGCAGCTAGCCATGTCCATTTATATATACAGTCTATGGTTGTAATTTACAAATTCTCTACTCAACATACCTACAAATATGTAAGTTTAGTTCTGTTGCAATTGTTATTACAGTATTTCAAAGTTGCACTACTTCATAAGAGTATAGTGTGAGTCCATTTTCCAGCTCTCTCTCCTTCCACTCCTCCTTATGCACTCTCTGTCTTTCTCTGTGTTAATCTATCTGTCTCTATATCACTGCATCAATGAAGTGAACCTCTCTACCTCCCACAAAGGCAGCACCATATTTCTCCTCTTAAACTGCGGGGCCAGCGTGCATTATCCCATTCTGCCATGGAGCCCGCGCCACAATGGAAAAGGGCGTCTTTAAATGTTTGTGTGTGTTCATGTGTGTGCAAATTAGCAGTTCCCCACCCATTTTAGCTGGACAAAGACCCCAATTTGTCACTTCATGTACAGCTGTTGACCGGCGAAAGTTCCGTTTTGTATGTGTTTATCCCATGTGTGAAATCGGGGGGTTGGAGAAATAGCGTATAGAGGCAAGGCAAGGCAGAGTAACCCCTTCTTTTCTGAGCGGGAGGGGTGGTGGGTTTGGACAGAGAGGGGGATAGCTCAAGTAAAAGGGGCTAAACGGTTTTGTGCCCCCGTTTGCTGTGGGAATGTTTGTGTAAGAGGACAAAGCAGAAGCCACTGCTGCTGTGTGGGAGAGGGAAAACCCAAGGACCAAGGGGGGCGAGGGTGGAGAACGGAGGGAGGGGCTTGAACCAAAGATATTCAGTCAAAAATGTGACATCGGCTTTATTATGCAACTTTCTGGCTGACAGAAGCTCTAGCAAGATTTATCATGAGTTTTTTTTAGATTTTAGGAATGAAAAAATCACAAAGAATAAGTGTTACTTATACACAAAATCTTGTTTACTGCCTATGTATCTATCTGCTAAACTTGTGGGAGTAAAACGCCAATGTCTTTAGAAAGGGACAGGTAAGGAAAGGAACCTGAAAACCAATACTAACTCTAGGCCAAAGCTGGCAAATTATTATACTTACCAATGCACAATAGGAGATGAATAGTTTGCTGCGGTGATCCCAGGTAGATAATTTTTCAACACATTTTTTCTTACAAGAAATCTATCCATCCATTGGTCCCCAGCATGGTGACCTGTCTGCAGCCCTGCTCGTTCCCCTGGCTGGCCTCTCTTGTTGTGACTCCTGACAACTCCTCCAATTTGCTCGGCTGTGTGAAGAGCCAGAGAGCACATTGATATGTTCCCACCTCCACGCGGCAGACGGACACACACTCAAATCATCAATATCCCCCCATTTATAACTGATCTGGCCCCGGGATCCAGTTTCAGACCTGCTGGGGCCCCCTCCCTGTCACATGCACACTTTGGCGCAGTCACACTCCTCACTGGTCATTGATTACCTTCTCAGATTTAACACGGCTTCATCCGCTGTGTGTGAGCTGTGGGGACCTAAGTGTCTCTGTATGTTCAGCCCCGTCTCTGTGGTTTTGTACTGTCCTATTTTTTTTTACTCAAAATTGAGGTAATCTTCAAATGTCTATAACCTTTTGTGTTGTTAGATTGAGTTGAAGCAATGCTGAAATGGGACTTAATGTTTCAATGATTGTCAATATTTTAGCTATATTATTGGATTAGCACAATAGATTCTGTGTTTTTCTTATTCAAAATATAATAATATAACTTTCTAATGCAAATCTCTTCAGTTATCTGGACTTGGCCTGGCACAATGAGATGGCAGAACCAGTACTTAACTAACAATTATTATTATTATTTTTTTTGCAATAGCTGAATTCCCTCTACAATCATACTGTGCATAAAGTATTGAATGAATTTTTTATTGCCCCATTAATTTTCATACAGATAGAAAGTGCTGCTCCCCAGCTCTGGAACTCACTCTCACCCGACCTCCGCAACATTGACTCCCTTCCTCTCTTTAAATCACAACTCAAAACTTACCTGTTCAGACAATCCTACACCACATAACCAAACATACCATCATCCAGTTTTGTATTGTATTATGTGTGTTTTTCCCACCTGTTTTTGTTTTTAACTTGTTCTGTACAGTGTGTGTGGGTGTTTTGAAGTTTTTTTCAGATTTTTTTCCTGTTCTTTTTTATTTAAGCCATGCCATGTTTCATAATAGCACCTGCCACTTGCCACCCACCTACTCACACTTCGGTGGGCCCTGTCTCACTGTAAGATTCCTTAAAACCTGATCTTGTCTAAATTCGCAGGCTTTTCCTCATTGATTTCCCCGGGTGAAAATAAGAGGATAGGAAAGCATGTTAGACGTCTCCGGAATCAGAGCCAATCCATTAGCAACGATCAATACGCTGCCAGTGAGGGGGAGTTAGGGAGAGGGAGAGAGAGTGTTGACAAAACCAAATAAATATAGATGCGCAAAGAGAGGAGAAATCAGATTAGTGCTGAGAGAATCTAAGAACAACACTTTTAACCCCTAACCTAACAATACGTGTTTACACCACAGAGGGAGAGAGAGAGATGGAGTGGAAGCAGGGAAGGGGTGGAGCCAGACTTTGTGGTTCAGTCGAATTTAACAAGGTTTTTTTTTTCATTTTCTGGGTGGCATTAAAATGTCTTACTTTTTCCTTGAGAAGACATGGTTCTAACTGTTGACATGCATGCTATTCACGTAATGACTGCGGTGAGCAATAATGTGCGTTTGGATTTATGGTCATCTTGCGGTACTATGAAATAAGTCCATTCTCATATAAAGATTATTACATGGTTTCAGACAGACTCGATGTGGAAATACAAGCCATGTGCTGCACTGTAATGTTCCTAATTAAGTTTCTTTTTTGTGTTTTCCATGTTCTTTCCAATGGGCTTGTCATCATAGGTAAGTGCATTTTTGTCATTTAGCACAGTAACAGAAAACACATACCCAGACTTTATCAATATTGCATGAAACGGTAAAGCATAAAGAATTCTAATATATAACAAATGCTTGTGCATAATCTTAACCCTATTGTCATTACGTGAATACACAATTCAAACATCTTTTGATCTGCAAATTCACTTTTATTTCCTCTTGGATCACTTTCGATAGATATTGACCATTGCAAATCAGAAGTACCTTGCACTGATCTGATTGTCCAAAAACAATTTGGTCTATGTTAAATGCTTTTTCTTTCATATCAACTTTGTGGACAAAAAGTTCTCTATAGCAGCCCAATATATTCATTAGCAAGTGCCATGAAAAACAGATAATACTGCCACTTGTAAGTTGTCATAACCATCTGATTATGCATCTGTAAATGATCACAATGATATTCTCACCTTTTGCCAATTTACAATATGGCCTTGATATACAATTGGCTTTTATTCATTCCACTTTGTGAACATATTACAACCCTTAAAGGAATGCAGGGTCTTTTTTCATTTGGTTTGAAGGTCTCCAAACACACGCACAGGCTCCCAGTGGCTGCGGCCCAGATGGAGGCATAACCTGGCAGACATAACTGCTCCTGATTAAATATTTAAGCGTCATTCAAGTGTCACGTCTTGCATGTTTGCTCTGCTGCTGCGGCAGTGATGCTCCCAACACAGGGATTATTGGCAAAAAGTGTGTTCAGAGCAATGCACACAGGTAGGTAGATTTGGAGTCATTTTTATCTGTGTGTTTTGTGCATGGATGAGAATTTCAATTATTTCATATGTAAAAATATTTTTAGTTCCAGAAGTTATAAATGTAGTCCATTGGTTTCTGTGTAGATGCACTAAGTAACTTTTTGGGTGGATGGTTTTTCACCTATTTGTCTCCATTGATATGTTATTGCTTTGCTTGGAATGTTTCACAATATGGCATTAAACTTAACTATCTTCTTGAAAACAAGCGCGAGATGCCACCAGACCAAGTTACAGGTCAGATCTGTGGAAAGGAGAGTCTGCTCAGTATCAGATCAATAAAAACACCTGTAACTGAATTCACAGAAGATGGATAAGATTAATGTCACACTGTGGAACATCTCAACTGAGACAAGCAGGTGGCAGACCATCTACCAAAAAAGTTACATAGTGCACCTTAAAAGTAAGCTCATAATGTTGATATTCCAAATCTTAGTGTATACACAATATTTAATCACATGTATTTAGCTGCCTTTTTCATTGATCACCATTTCATGACTTGCCACTTCAGATAGATTCAAGACACTAGTATTTCCTTCCTCCTCTCTGTGATAACAGGCTAAAAGACATAATATAATTTCATCTGAAGCTCCATTCAAAGTTAACTACATACTATATACCCTCAATATTGCCTCCAGTTTGGGGTCTTTGCTCGCCTTTGTGTGTGCTGAGTGAAAGATAATAGCTGGTTTGGCTATGAAGACACTTTGCTTTGTTGTCTTTCTCCATGTATCCTAATGGCTGGTGATTACCCTGCAATGACAGTGTCTGTGTCTGGATGTCAAGCAGAGGAGCGCACACGTCTGCCTGATTGGTCTGCAGTGAACATCAGTGAGCAACCAGCAATAATTCTAGACTCTGTTTTGTTGTTTTGGGTTTTTTTTTTAGATAAAAGATAATATACCTCAACTATGAAGGTTATAGTTTGTTTTGAATCTTAATAAGGCAGTTAGCAAAACTTCAAAAAACAATGGCGTCACATCATAAGTCATTTTTTGGCCAAACTGAGTTTTCTGTCTCATTCTGCTCTTCAGATCATGCTGCAAACAGTAGGTGTCATTAGCTTTGTTCTTTGTCAATCAGAATCAGAAAGCATTTTTGCAGCCAAAAAACACCCCAGTCATCTTATTGACGTAGGTATTTTCCCCAAAACCTTGAAAAGGCAATTATGCTATGAGGCTAAATTGAATAAGAGAAATCAAAATGGACAAAACAAGGCATCTATATTTCGATACCATTCCATAAGAAGAACTGAGGTTGTAGCTCGGACCACATGGAGTCACTAAAAGCACAATCTAGTCAAAGCATCTAGTCCCACATTAAAGGATCCTTTGCACTTTTTGGGACCTATACTGTAGGGATGTTCAGAAATGACTTGAAAGACTTTTGGCCATTATTAAATGTATTTGTCAACTGCAAAACAATAAACAATGTTTTTGGTTGTTTTGGTTTTTTTTGTTTTTTTTGTTGGAAATGTATCATGTTGTGATGATCTGGCTAAAAAGTCTAAGCTTCAACACCAGAGGAGCACCTGCTGCTCAAATGAGAAGCATACAAGGAAGTAGTAGGCCAAAGGATAGGCGAGGAGGAAAAATCCATTAATGCCTGCTAATGATTGAGGCCAGTAATAGTTATCAGTGTTTTAGGGCGAATATTATGGCCATGTAACGAAGGCCTTGATTACTTTATTAGCCTCTTCAAGTCATTCGCCCAACGCTTACTGATATGACCCCCTCCCGGGATTGCCTTACCTCTTCCCTCTACCCAAGCCCTCCCCAAGCCTCACCTCCACCAACATCACTCCGCCCCCCCACAACTTTCTTTTCGTCTCCCCCCTCTATTTCTCGCCCATGCCCTGTGATGATGAAATCAAATTAGGTTGACTGGATGGGCCTAAATCACAGCTCACGTTGCTGGCCGTGACATAAAGAATGGGCGCGACGAGGTTACCCAGAGTTCACGGCAGATAATGAAAGAGACAGCGGGGTAATAGCATGACGGAGTGGTGGGGTTCGGTATACTGGGGGGTGGGGTTAATATGAGGGGAGGGGTGGAGGTTCATTTGGAGGGTACCTGCCTATATGACCACTCCATCTGTAGTGAGGGACATCAGCTCACCTCATTTCTCCACCTTTTTGCTTAAGTCTTGCTCCTGTCCTCTCCTTCATCCTACTCCACTGCCCCTTTTAGACTTGCCTTTATTTTTTTAATCCACCCACTCTCTGTCTTGATAGTGATAAAGGTTTCACAGTCAATTAAGCAGAGTATCACCTAAAAGGGAGTCCCATAGGTGTTAATGTTCACGGCGTACTTCATTGAGGGTTAGTCACTTCTGTAATGGGACGTTTCATCCAAAGAAAAACATAGAGCTTTGTAATTGACAACCAGGGTGTAATAGTGGTCTTTGGTCATAGGGCCATTCTGAAGAGAAGCTAAAAGAACCTCGATCATAGATAGGATGGATGACTATTAAATACATTGGTGATACTAGTAACAGTTTCATCCTGACATTTCATTTTTTACAGAGAAAAAAAGTGTCCTATCTACATGATACCAAAATACAGTTGTTGTATTGGTAAACTTAGTATTTTGAGTATCTATGGCAGGGGGACTATATATATATATTTTTTTTTTATTAACTAATTTCTTTAGACTGTTACATGTACAGAAAATGCATTTTAGCCTTAATTTAAGAACTTTATTTGTTTACTTATTTGTTATTTGTTGACCAGAACTGAAGAAGCAGCTTGGATGAGCAGCAAAACATCCTACAACTTTTTGTCTGGTGACAGATTTGATTTTTCTTTTACTATGGGTTATATCTGGACGACTGAGGGATTACACAGACAATTTTTATTTACAGTAGCAAAGTACAGGAACAGTCACAGCCAAAAAGTTCCCCCAAATATTCTAAAATAAATAAAATAAATAAACCATTGGAAATGGTGCAATAAATGTTGATGGAAAGTAAAATTTGTAGTTGTAATCCAAACTGTTCTAACTAATCACATATGCTACATCACATTCTGCCAGCCACTTGATATGGTTTAGCTAATTGGGTTCTAATAACTTTGTGAAGATAAACCTGTCAGTTCCCAAAGTCTAAACACTTTCTTTGAGCGGGGCCATATGCTCCGTGCAGGTGCGTGTGTGTGTGCGTTTAAGTCGGAGCTGCCATGACACCTGTCGCTGTTTACACTCTGTACTCTGTTGTTTTCCCCTCATTACTGAATACCACAATATATGCAGTATCTTGTTCTCCTGCCACATGCCAAAGAAATGTCTTTAACACATGACACCAGTTAGTTTGCCTTGGCACAATAACATGGCCCGACCTTTGACCCCTTAGACGTTGCTCATTTGCTTCCTGTTCCTCCATAAACAGGGCAGGTAAATGAGATCACCAGGGTCAGTATGAACATGCTGGGTGGCTACCAAGTCACACAGCTAATTATAGCATATAGCTGAGTTGATTTCCATATGTCATAAGCTGCATTGCTATAATTTTACATTCATATTATATTTTTTTACCTTTAGATTTAGATAATGTGCCTAAATTGAGAATATACACACAAGTTTTATAATGGAATTGAGATGACGGGTTAATCCTAAACTACCACTTTGGGCCAATGCATATATTTTTGGAGGTATGGGAAACTAGAGTCCTTGGAGGAAACATTTCCAGACATGGTAATACAGAAAGTCCCCATCCAGTCCAGAAATCAAACTTAGGACCTTCTTGTTGTAGGTCTTAACCAAAGCACCCCATTCCTATTTTTCATACCTTCCCAGTTGAAACCTATAGGTGCCAGAGCATCTGTGAAGCTCTCCCTTTGACCTTGAGACCACCTTGTCCCCCAGTCACCAAACTGGGCTTTAATTCTGTAGGCTGAGGCGACCAAACGGAAATAAAAAGCCCATTATGTGTAGCCCGCGGCGGGGGCTTGTTGACTGGCTTTTATTACAGCTGGGGATGAGAGCGCCTTGATGCCTTCATTTAGGGCCCCGAGCATCGCACACTGACAGGGCTGTGACACTACTGGTCCCTGTGGCGCTGCTAAAAGACACAACGGCAGAAGACACTGTTGTACATGTGCATATGTGTGTATGTGTGCTATGTGGCTATGTCCTGGCTGTCTGGTCCAAGCTGGCACGGTGCGATTTGCCTGTATAAACGCCCTCGTAAAAGTGACAGCTAGACATATGTATGGAGCGTGCATTAAAAATTTACTACTAATCACTATGGATGGTGGGCCTGGCTTCCTGCCTTATGTGTCCGACATGGTGCCTCTTGCTAGGTTCATGCAAAATAATAAAAACAAATCCAGTACCATTTTCAGAGTGATACAGAAAATGTCCCTTCTAGTGTGCAGTGATTTGTATAATAATCTCATAGGGAACAACAACCTTGTTGTGTTTGCCAGGTTTGGGGCTCACTTGTAAATTATCTTATTCATTCTTCATTCCGTCTTAATACTGGTTCCTCTCTAATATAATGAGAGGCATTTCCATGTTTGTGATACATAAAGATGTAAACATTTTATGAATAATACTTCAAAAATGATTTATTATTTTTAATGTTTATAACATCAAAGTCCATTGGTGACACTAATTGAACTTTGAAGTGCTCTTTGTGTCTTTACTATATTGCTCCATAAAATTAATTAGTGGTGATTACTGAATGCAATTTGCCAACCACACCCTAAATATTTCTCATATATTAGTAATAAAACCAGAGTGCAGTCCTTCTTGTGGACATGTTACAAGGTCACTGTTTGAGATTTAGGTGTTTGAGTGGTGAAACATGTAGAAGAGCTGTCCTTCTGTAACAGCCTGATGATGAAGGGCCTTTCTCACACAGTGGCTGCAGGTAAAGTTCATCACAGGGTTGGCAGACTCATAAAAGTCTATGTTGCATATCCAGAGCCTTTGTGTTGTAATGTTATCAGCTCAGGTGTCGGAAAAGAGGAGAGGTGGAAGTACGAGCATTGTGTCAGATCTGAACCAGCTCCTCCTGCAAGCCTTTCATTTTCTCTCTGGTTAGAGGAAACAAAGAGCAGCTCACATCGATCTGCTTGTTAAGAGGAAAATATGAGTATACTTATAGTTTACTGTTAATTTGTAATTTATTGTTTGATGCTGTCAAAGTTCCTTACAAACATGTCTGTATTGAAACAGGAGGCCTTTATGTTCACTATAATAGGCTATAGAAAATGTGTCCAGGGCTTTGAGGTGGCCTGGTTAGGAACTAAATCACAGTTACTAGAGCCTCTTGTCCCCCCTAATGTCCCTCCTGGTAGTGTGTGTGTGTGACCGGCGGCGTGTGTTAACATGTGTTTGGGCCTGGAGTAAATAAACACATCGTTGTGAGGTCACCGAGCCAAAGGTGAAGCAGCGGTTGCAATCGATACCCCCAGGGTGAGCGCATGTGCGGGCAGGTGTAACCTCCTCCTCCTCCTTCCCTCTGCCACACAGGCTAACGGAGTTAGCACACTTGTTAGCCGCTGAAGGGTGACCCCACACAGCCCACACAGGCATCTGACTAATGGGTGCTAATGAGGAGTCACCCGTGAGGCAGCTCCTTCAGCAGCTCACCCAGGGGAGCCGGCCTGGGAGTGTGTGCGTATATGCACGTCCATAGGTCACTTAGTATGAGCCTATCCACACGTGTGCATATGGCTGCACTGTGTGACCCTGTTACAACATCATGTGTCTGAGCTAATGTTATTACCAGGGCCAGTGTGAGGGCAGGCCCATGTACCTTACAGTAAGGCCAGGGTGATCTCAAGTGCAGGCGAGCAGTGGTAACCTTCTCCTTACCGCAAACTATTACTTATTTCACATCATGAAAAACTCTAAACCACACATACATTATCACACTAAAATTACACTTCCTGGCAAACAGAGTATGGATATACACCTTCTTTATATCCATTGACAATGTGCAAGTGTTAACCTCTGTTTATGGTTTGTCTGTCAGTGTAATACCTGAAGATTAGATCACCTACCATTTGTTGCTAGGACATGACCACCATCCCTGAACATCCCTTCCTCCTGTCACCCTGGCTCTGTCGATAAAGCCTATTCTCCTCTTTTCACTGATATGATCGCTGTCTTCTAAAGCACTTAGGCCACTTTGGCACCAACCACTAACTAGTGTTCCAGGCAGCCCGCACAAGGCTGTAAGTGGCCTGTGCCTTCGTACGAGCAGACCCTATGTGTGACTCCTCTCCTCCATCTAGCTGTCGGCATCTATCGACCAGCCCATCATGTGTTCAGGCCACAGATGCTGCAGGGCTATTAGGTGCCCATTGTTTGTTTTGAATGGCAACGGAAACAAAATTGGTCTCATTTCTGATCTTATTGTGGGTAACCTTACCTCCCTCTGTGGCCAGGGGAGGCAAAAACCAATCCTAATTCACTTACCCCGTACCGGCATTGGCTTTTCTAATGCTTTTTGAGGGATGAAAATATGGCAACATGCAATAAGTGTCGACGTAGCAGAGGTCTTAAAAGCAGGAGGGGAGACAAATAGATGGACAGATACCTCGCAGAGTGGCTGCATAAATTCACCAATGCTTCCCATTTCTTCCTCTGCCCTGTCTCTGTGTCTCCAGTGCGAAGCATTAGTGAGGCCCTGTGATTGGTTTGTAATTTATGGAGTCCATAAGTGGCCTAGATTGATAGGGCTCTTTAAGGGGAGCACACTCAGACACCACTTTATTTAATACATAAGGATGGACCCTCAAGATAGAGTTTCAACCTGAATGTGGTTAACCAAACCCATTCCCCATCCCAAAGCTTATCATACAATGACTATCCTCACATAGGGGTGGAAAGACTGTTAGCTCTTCTATGTTGGGGGCCAAATAAGATTATTTTGATTCAATTGCAATGCATGTCTATCTTTGTTCAGACACAATCACAATCAATTTGCAGTATTGTGCTGTTTTAGAAATGAAGTCAAATAAATACAGAAAAAACATATAGTTCAGGGGTACAGTGTAGCCAATAGTTTCTAGGGAGAACTGGATGGTACAAATAATTTTAATTTAACTAATTTACTCTCATATAATTTGTGGAGTATAAATGTTTATTGCCTATATTTTATCGTTGAGCAGTCCTTTTGCCCATTATTGTTACTTCTAAACGCTGCAAAAAAAAGTGTTGAGTTTGTGATGCCAATATGTAGTCTTGGTTGTTTTTAGACTATAGGGGAGAATTTTAGACTGAGGGGGCTGCCATAGTCTCTTCTATTAATGGGAAACACTGGGGGTACATATCTTACCACAACTATACTGTAAAGAGTCAACTGCTGAGATGCACATTCATAAGTGCTGAATTTACTTTGTCTGCATTAACAGAACTTATGTGCCATGTCATATCCTCTATAAGTGTGTCAGGATAGCCTAAAGCCCGCACAGCCGTCCTCCCGGGCCAAAGCTCCAGGGGGAAAGATGATCTGGCCACTTCAGCCCCCCGCCCTCTCCTGTGCCCTTCACACAAACACACATGTCCGCACACATGCAGGCTCAGCGCTGCTCCTCTGCCCTCCACACACCCACACAATCATGTCTGTTGACCTCTAGCACCACGGCTGCCCTGCCAGATTAGTTTACAAGTGGCCTAGGGACTCTGGGTTTCAAATCTTAACCCCTGCCATTTACTGCATTGATTAGGACTCCCTGTTTGAGAGCAGTCATCATCAACAGAGCCTTAGCAAATTTCAATGTATCTGTAAAGTCTATAGTGAAAGTAAAGTAACATGTGTCACCTCAAGCTTTTGGTATTGTTTAACTTGTCTGATCAAAAGACAAGGTCTACAAAATAATCTATTAGTAATTATCTCAAAGAAAATAATATCAGGTACGCTCAATGACATAATATGAATAACTTCAATGCTCAGACACGCACTCGTTGCTTCCACAATTGTTAGCTATTGACTAAAAGTGTTGTGGTTCTTACAGAAGCCTGCTCCCACAGCCCTCAGACGTCAGTGCTGATAAGTGGAAAGTGAGTAATAGCTCAGTGCTCTGGCAGCCAGCTGCTGGGCCCACTGTTTACATGCCAGCTGATTACCCTAATTTTAAAGGCATGCATGGCAGCAGGCCTGATAAATAGTCTCCCAACACCACCTCCTATTTCCCTATTGTCAGCTACAGGCGGCTAGTCAGCCGGCCGACCCATAATACCTTTTTGATTATTCAATAAATAACCCATAATTTGACATTGATTGTGCGTGAGAATGGGCTTTGTGAGGCAGAGTGATGGTTGTTGAGGGGCTGGAGAGGGTATCGACCTGCAGTGGTCAGTGCTTGGATGACCACTGGTCACAGAGGTCACATCTTTGTCCTAATACATAGTGTGCTAAAACAAACAGCTCTCCCTGCCTTTAATGTGATTAGGATAAGGGTCATTAGTTCAGCCTCACTGCTTATTGTCCAAACATAGATGTCCACCACTAATGGAGCTCCTTAATAATTTGGGTGAAAGATGAACCACAGTGACACTTTGCTAATGAGACTTTGTCAAAGACTCTTTACACCCATGGGCATGTGTGGCTCTGCATACTAATAATTACCTGTCAATTACTACAAACAAGAAGTGAATGGAAATCTACTGGACACACTGACCCCATGTCAGTCAACAAGCAAACCATCAGTATTTATTAACATTTATTTGCCTTGGACAGAATTATACCAACCTGGTGAGCATTGATTGTTAATTCTTAGTCCTGCTTCAGGCAACATGACCTCAGAGAGATAGAAATAGTTGCTTAATATTCCCCACTGTAAAATGCTAGCTGTTGTTGCGCTCTTGGTTGTGACATGGTTAGTATGGACCTTTCTGAAATGTGTCCCCAGATGGATTATTTCTCCTAAGTAGGATGGATTGGATGGTGCTGCCTGATCACTATCTGAAGAGCTCTAATCGTTTGCATGGCCGTGTGTGTGGGAGCCTGCTGCCTTGATGTTGCCATTGAAGTGTCCCTGGCGTTGTACTTATTGGAGTTCCCTGATGTTAGATATTGGAATATTGATCTCTCAGAATGTTTAGCTTTCACTGCTCTCTGGTTTCATTTATATGCTCACACAGCTGACGCCCGCTTCACACAGCGCTACAAGCTGCAGATGTGGCAGTACATGAGGGACCCAGATCAAATCAAACTCACAATCAATGCTCGGTAAAAAAATCACTGTCAAAGATTTAGGTTTCACTGGGGTTTAACGTACCCTCACGTATTGTAATAAGATCAAGTAAACAGAAATCAATCGGGGTTAAATGTCTTTGAAAATATGACGCTTTGGAGATTCAAGAGTCAGGGGGCATGATTATTTGAAATTGTTGTCTATTTTTATTTAGCATTATTAAAGCCTGCTGATTTTAGTCCAAAAAATAACTTAATCCAAATGTTCTATTTTTGATGTGTACATATAGACAACATTGCAAACTATGTCAAAAACTGTAATCTCCAAACCCAATCTAATTTGTATAAACAACTTTTTGCAGCAATTGCCCCTGAAGCAAACGTTACATAGACATACAGTTTTATGTCCCACAACTAGCACATTTAAGAGACACGAAGAAGTGAGTCTGTCTTTAACTACAGTTGCACAATGTGGCTTTCCTATTAAATACCTTCTCCCAATTACCCATTATTTCCCCCTATAAAACACTGCAGACTGCATCGGAGGGCTGTTTCTTTTGTTTCGGAAAACATGCAGGAACAGAGAGAGAGGAGAAGGAGGTAAAGAAAAGGTAATTTAATGGAGTGAAACGTTTGATGTTGTAAATAAAAAACAGACCGGCCGTGGGTGAAAGAGGCGGGGGCTAATGGACTTTGTTGGATGGTAGGTGTGGAGCTGTTTGAATAAAAAACTTCTAAGAAACAATGCCAAGACCAAACTCCAGCCTCGGGCATTCACATCACTGGTGGGACTTATTATGCAATTACAGCGAAAGGTAAAAAGATCCAGTAAAGTTACTAATTTGAGCGTGGGTGTGTATGGTTCACAGTGCCTCCTGCTGTTACCGACTACCTAAGTTCGGTAAATCATAATAGCAGTTCAATTAAACCTTGTGTACTGGTGAATAAGCAGTTTCAAAGTCAAGTGGAGTGGCCAATCACGTCGCTGGGATTTTATGAGGTGGGCTGGAGAACTACCTTCAAAGGTCATGTCTTAGAATAAAACACACATAAATGTTATTACCATTGTTATAAAAAACACTGTTGCCGAAAAAAATTATTTCAAGTTTCAACTTTTTAATTCCTCCAAGGCAATACTCCACAAAGGACCACCAAACGAGCTTATGACTTTTCAAACTCAGTCTTCGAGTTTTGGCTAATGAACTTCTCAAACGTTTTATTTCACAATTGAACAGAATCTCTACAGAAACTATTAACCATCTTTTTTTTTTCTAATGTACACTATGCACACTTTATATTGACTTGATCTACAACCTAAAAAGTTTAACTAGAACTTGCAAAATAAAGGCCATTCAGCAAATGCAAAATGTGGATGAACAGAAATAATGTGAAAAGAAGACAGACAGAGAAGAAGGAGCAAAGAGAACACATGATTATGAAGGTTAAACAATGGCAGTGGTCATTACAGCTCACTTTCAATGAGAGGGAGGAGAGAATCACCGCCCATTTATAATTCATATCCTCAATTACCTCTAATAAAGTGGCATGAATGGGACCAGCCTAGGGAATGGCTGCGGCACAATTACATGTAGTATAGCCTGGCATTAACATTTTCTATTTGAACATTTTTCAGCCTCAATTTCTCTTAGAGTTAATAAGAGTGATGATCCCTCCTTGACTTTTTCATGAAATTATTGTATGGTTATAATATTCCAATCTATTAGCCCCCCTCTCTCATTCCTGTAATGTATTCTATCATTTAATAGGCTGACCTGTACAGACAGAGCTGGACAGAGGGAGAAGGGAGAGGCAGAGAACATGACATTGATGAGAGAAGAGGGTCCTGTAGTTTTGACCCCAGTGCGGGTGACACAAAGGTCTGGTATAGCCCATACAGTGTTGGGATTGGGGTCCCTCTGAAGGCCGTGCCTATCATCAGAACATACTTCCACTGCAGCTTCTGGCAATACAGAAAAGACTGAAACAAAAAGTTGGTCGAAAACTGTAGAATTTGGGGTACAATATTTCATTCAAGCAATTTTCTAAAACATTTTGAATCCCATTCGATAGAGCGAAATGGAGGTTGGAGCATCATATTACCGGTAGTAAGTTTTCCATATCATGTCTCAAAATCTTTAACCAATCCAGGATATGGGTGTTCTAGTAGCTGTTACTGGTACAAGGCTTCCAAATGTGCGTTATAAACTTTCTATTGTCACTATAACTTTGTAAACTTTAATCAAAAGGTGTGTGTCAGAAATCCGCTCTATTATGAGGTTGGTGGTCCTGTTGGCTTGCAGTGCAGAGCCACGTGCCCATTTCTCTGCCTGGCTGTAAAATCTCCCTGTTTACTCCACCTTTCCTTTTCCCTATTCTTCCATCCATCCCTCCTTCATCCACCCACATAAAACAGGAAAAAAACTATTCAGCAAACCTGCCCGGCTGCTTTTATATAAAATAACAAAGTGTTCCGAGCTTGTAAAACACCGCGGGACTGACAGTTTAGCAGACTCCCTGTAGTCTAGAAACTTGTGCTGCATCGACAGTGAAAGGAAAGTGAGGAACTGAGGAGAGCTAGTGCTTCTCAAAGTTAGAACATAACTCAGATTTAAAAGGACCTCTGATAAATCCACGATGTGAACCAAGGAATAATGCTGATTCCTAAAAATATGACTAAATAAGACCTATTGATGTGAAATTATCTTATCAAGACCTACCCAGAACTAAACTAGGACAAAACCAGGACTAAACCTGCTTATAAATAACTATGTTTTAAGGGGCACTGTGTAATTTGTAGGTGAAGAGTTGGATATCTTCTTTTCTTCATGAGATGTTGTTTTGCCTGAAGTTCCACCAAATGGCTTAAAACTTAACGATCTCCATGGAGACAAGCAGCAGACTCCACCAAACCAAGTATTTCTTGGCAATGAATACACCTGTAACTGAATAAATTGATGTTGATACCATACATACTGTGTAACATTCTTGGCAAAGAAAGTGGAGACAAGGAGGTGATGGACCTCCACCCAAAAATGTGCATAGTGCACCTGTAAGCAAGAACAAACGCCAAATCAATCCCAATTCTACATAAAATCGCATCTTGAACTGCTACGCAACCTCAAATGTCACAATTAAAAGCCTGTCTCCCATCAATGCTCTCTGCACCACAGTTTGAGAACCCTTGTAGACAAAGACTGCTCTAATTGAAGCACTATACCTCCAAGATCGCACGCACCGTTCTGAACCATCTTCTTTCTCTTTACGCACACACCATGTGGCCAGAGGAGAGCCAGATGTCCCTTTCCACTTCACATCACAACGAGCTAACGACTGCTAATCCCCCATAGCTTTCCCCTCAAAGGAATCAAGGCAGCAGCCATGATCTAACTCCTATTGAATTCCAATTACCCTCCACCGGGATTTCACAATAAGAGCCCCATATACCCTGTTATACCCATACCACAAAAACCAACCAAGCTCCCCACTATCAGTACTACAACCACCCACTGATACGCTGCCCTGAGATATGAAATAATAGCACATGTTTACTGTTAGCCACCATTATTTTTATGATTGCACCTAATTAGTTTACATGCATTGGCAGAACTCTCTGTATGTACAATTCAAAACGCGGGCCAATACGTAGTGATGTAGTTTTTCCACGCATAGCAACAGTCGCTTCCTCGCCCACCCCCTTTTTCTTTTGAACCAAGCAGGTTTGCCCCTTTTGTGCCAAGCAGGGACCCTTGTAAAAAGCAGCTTCAGTGAATAGAGGCCCTGCAGGGAGTCTGGCAGGCCTGCACCACTAAAAACCCTCTTTAGCGATCACAAATACAAGCAAAATGGCCTTTCAATCATGGACCTGTTTAGCACTGCCTAGTTAACCTCCATTGAAGGCATCTTTCAAAAACAGTTACCATCGAGAAACACTTGGGGAGTAAAGACCCAACACAAGGCATTGAATCTATCTCAAAAAATGTGCCCAGACCTGGTTGGAGTTAGAATCAATTACCCTATCTCACGACAAGTCACGTTTTACCTGCCTTACCTGAAAATATAATGAAAACACACCAACACGCCAGCAAACCAATTGCTAGGAAAACCTGTGCAAATCAAAAATATCATTCATTGTTGGAGAAGTCTGCTCTACGGCTACAGTGTATAGCTTGGAGTTCTCAGGCCAAGGTAATATAAAAAATTTGCCTGCATTGAAGGATTTAACTGAAGAGAAAGTCAGATTTTGCACCTTTTTAACACTTCAAAAACACCAGCAACACCAAAGCCGATAAGATTTTTCTTCTAATACAGTAAAGTCTCAGTCAGTTAATTCACAATGACATCACCGCTCTAGCACATGTACGGCTAAGTGTTACAAATGAACCATATAGCTGATGCAATGACTTTGAGGTGGTAAACGCTATAACAGAAAACAGAATCCCTATTAAAAGAAAAGAAAATGGTTACTCGGGCTGCACTATTGGTGTAAGTGGGATGAAGGCTAAAGGTGAACCCGAGTTTGTGTGGCACTCTATAACTGTGGTATTGGCACTGCTGCATTTTCCCTTCTTAAAAAGTTCTCATTCCCAGCTTTAATGCCTACCGCTCTACTTTTAGATGATTGCGCTATAATGGAGAGACAGAGTCATGGCGTGGTTTATTGCCACACTCACATACAAATAAGCTATGGGAGCCCCAAATACGAGCTCTAAATTTGCTTTGCTCTGTCGGTTTAGTCTGTTTTTGACCTTTTGGATCTTAACGTGACTCAAATCTCAGCTGGGGTGTTTTAATACAAATGCCAGACTGCTGTCAAAGTGTGTATGGCTTCAAAATACTTTTTAAAGCATTTATTTTTTTCTCGCAGGCATTCATAAAAAAGAAATATAAAACGCTATTGCTCTTAATATCACACTTCTGTATATGAAGTTGTACTAAAAGCTAGTTTTGTTTTTTTAGTTGAGATCAAGCGGTGGTAAAGTCACATTGTCAAATTATGTGAAGAATATTTGGATAAAAAACTTCTCCAGGTGCTATTCTTTGGTGAAACAAAACGAATGACAAATACTACAACTGTTGGAAATTACAAACTTCCTTCTTCCTTTCTTTCATACAAAACTGTATCAAAAACAGGAATACATAGTGATAGTGATCCGAGAACAATCACTATTATACTAGAAATGCAGGGATGCCAGATCCGCCCACAGATTTACTGTAAAAACTGTCACTGTATCACACTGGACATGGGAGCTGCAATGGTTTCATTATGACTCTTATGGAAAAACATGAGTGAGACTTTGTTTGGTTAATTTCCTTTTCCCCGTTTGCAATTGTGGGAGCCGCGGTCATCTATCCTCTTAGACATGTTTAATAGGGCTTTGCCTGCATTGACCGCGGGTGTAAAGATGTCATACTTTATTAGAAATCCTTAAGACGAGGGCTAGCATTAATCACCGCCTCTTGTTTATGAAAGCAATAAATGTTCCAGTGAGTGCTTTATTGTCGGTTGCCAGATTTGCGTCTTTGTAGCATCTCTATCCACAATTATGTAAACCTGGCAACCTTACACCTGTGGAAATCCTTCACCACATAGTTTCTAGCTCTTTGGCGTTTTGTCATGTTGTCAAACGCTATGACATCACTGCGACCTTTGGCCCGCGCAGTCAGAAGAGCACTGATTGGATGATTGGCTTACAGAGGACATACACATTGACTCTCAAACTCAATTCTGCTGATGTCAGGAGCTAATACAACTGACGACACTTGGGGAGCGATAGGCCGGGGACAGTAGCGTGGGATAGGCTGGCTGTACTGTATTGAGTGTGTGGGCGTGTAGTCATGTTCAGGGTTATGTAGGTCAAACGTCTGAAGCTAAGAACATCTCCCAGCTGAAATACCAGGGAAAATGTCAAAGTCGGATACAGTGCAATCCTGCAGATCAATAGTTCAATTGGACATAAAGGCAGGATTCACCGGAGGAAAAGGACCTAACAACCCTTCTTTGGTGATATAGACTTTTTCATGTTTAAAGAGTCTTCTTTGATGATAAAAATCTGTAAAAGTCAAGGATTTTTTCAAGAGTTAATCCTAAAGATGTACAATGTAACTTTTTTGGTGGGGGGTCTGCTACCTGCATCTCCAAGGAGATGTTATTGCTTTGCCTGGAATGTTTCACAGTATGGCATTAAACTTGTCTGTACTGTATTTATTCAACTGTTTATATTGCTAAAGAAACACCTTGAACAACACAAATTCCTACTCTGAGCAGGTTTGCCTCTCCACAGATCTGACCTGCAAGTTGGCCTGGTGGCATCACCTGCTTGTGTCCATGGAGATTGATTAGTTGAATGCCTTGCCGTGGAACATTCTAGGCAAACCACATCTGTTTTATGGATTCAAAACACATTAGAAGTTGAGCAAATACAAATACAAACAATGACACAGTCCAAAAACACATTCAATCTCAGGACTTTTTTTTAATTATCAATTCCATCTCTCTCTGTCTCGCTCTCTTTTTCTCTCTTTCTCTCTCTCCCCTTCTCCCTCTCTCTTTTAATAGATGTGAATGATGTAGTTACAACATGCATTACTGTAGCACAGCTCCATTGTGAACAGTCATCTTTCTTCTGACAATCATCCCTGCTCTTTTAAAACTTCCCCAAAGTCCCACGTCAGAGCATAAAAGTCATAATATTACATCTAAAACCCCATGGTTCACTGTGGCTGCGTTACACGTGAAATCTCCACAAATCGTAAATTCAAATCCCCTCTCCCTCCCTTGTCCTGGCCCTAGTTAAGTGTGGAATAATGTCGTCCTAATCATTATTTTTTTGCAGTGTGCCATAACAGCATCATTCAGGCAGCGTAATGATTTTTATGCCCCTGACATATTGTTTTGCGGCGAGTGACATAAAAGCACAATGACATCTGGCATTTTGGGAAAGGTCAGGCGGCCCATCTCGGCGGCCCGTCCATCTTCATAACGTCCACCACTTGTCACATGGAAACTGGCATCACCAATCTCTGTCTGTCCCTCTCTCTCTACCCCTCCTCTGCTCTCTCCTTCTTCCTCTTCTCTTCCAACTATTTTCATCCCGTTTTCCTGCTCGCCCACAGCACGTCTTGATTAGACAAGCGGCAAACGTCTTTTTTAAGTGTGACTGTAGGGGGAATGACAGAAGATTTCACACACATACATTTGTCCATGGCCCGGGGCGTGCTGGGGGGGCCACTAGGGGGGGTCCACATGTCAACACCAGCTGTGAGGATCGCAGTGACACAGAAAGGCTCTAATACTAATGTGATAAATGTGTCAGCGCTCACTGCAGGCGCAAAATGTGTCTGTTATGAGCAATTGCAGTTGTCGGGTTCAACAGCTTTCAACCATTTTTGTCAGTTGCTTGTTTTATTTGAAAGTGAAGGCAGTAAAAGCAGTAAAAGTGTGTCCAGTTTGTTTTAGTACATAATTACTAGGTTATAGAAGTAAATAGAAACAGAAGAAAAACTAGATTTAAATTCTCCAATCTTTGCTTTAAGGTCCTATATTACACAAAACTGACTCTTGTTATCTTTAAGGCATGTTGGAATGTTGTTACCTCTTCACAAATATATCTGAGTTGTGTTTTTGCTTCAGTGAGCTTTAAGCCATGTTATAAAGCTGTTACCTCCTCAAAAACAGACCTGGAGCTGTGTTTTGCTTCAATCACACATGTTTGAGTGACCCTTTATTATTAGTCTGTGTACATCTCCAAAGCTGAACATGCTCTGTTCCACCTTGTGATGTCATGTAGTGGTAGTTATCAGTTACCTTTTACCTTTAGTTCAGTAGAGATTGACTTTTCCAGGCCTGAAATCATCCAAATGATTCTAGTGAAGGCGTATGGAGTTTAAAAACACAGTGGAGAGCTTCCTGTATTACCACATGACATCACAAAGTGGAACAGTATTCTGTTTGAGAGAAGAACTTAAAAACGCAGGATTTGTGTAAATGAAACAAAACACAACTCCAGGTATGTTTGTGATGAGTAAACAACATTATAACATGGATCAGAAAATAGCTAAATATGGGCCTTTTAAAATGAGTTACCTATTTAAGTATAACTGAATTGATGATTTTGAAATGTTATCAATTTATTTTGCCTTTTCTAATCGTCTATAACTTATTTGGTGATGGAGTTTATACCTGCCTCGCCTCTATGCAGTTATGCAGCCTCAATACAAATCAAATAATTGAAATTTTCACAACCACCATCTCCATCTTCTGTTCTCTTTTATCTCACTCACTTTCTTGACTTTGACAAACCCTTTCCTCCTCCTACCCCCCTACATCTAAGGGGTGTGTCAGTCATGCCATCCTCTGTCCTTCTCAGCTTCAAATTACAGTTTTTCTGACAACTGTGTCTTGAGGTTTCCAAATAGGCCCACCCCCTTGCCTCCATTTTTCACCCCATTATTTTCTTGTACCTCCCAACCTTACCTTTGTGCAGTAATATGCATTTCTCTGCTAAACAGTTTGCGGTCTACATCCCACAGTTGGAAATGATACAATGCTATGACACTTAGCAGGGAAGAGTCACCTTTCTAAGATTGACGTCGCAAGGTGTGCATGCAAATATGGCACGGATACTAGAGGGGATACATAGGGGGCGCTGTTGTGTGCGGTCGGAGGTCACACTGTGTCAGAGGTATAATTTCTCACTGGTAATACTCCACACTCCAGCCCTGACAGCTTTAATGGTGATGGCCTTATTATAGAGAAGACACCTGCCTGTGTGCATGTGTGTATGTGGCTGCATTCTAATGCTGATGGCCGTGTTAAAGCCAGTGGAGGACAACTAAAAGGCCAAGATTTATAGTAGACCACATTT
This sequence comes from Periophthalmodon schlosseri, assembly GCA_000787095.1. Lineage (NCBI taxonomy): Eukaryota > Metazoa > Chordata > Actinopteri > Gobiiformes > Gobiidae > Periophthalmodon > Periophthalmodon schlosseri. The sequence goes on along the minus strand of KN483250.1, from coordinate 64,565 downwards.
ACTGACATAGGAATGATAGGCTGGAGGATGCAGTGAGCCATGCATTTGTAAGTGCACATGTATTGATATGTAATGAGCAGTCTGTATTCTGAGGGTAATGGCATTGTTTACATATTCAACTCTTTTGCATACAGTTTTTGTTTGTTGCTAAATGACTTATTTAAGCCCACAAAATGTATTTAAACTTATTTTTGGTGAATAGATTTAAGATTAAAAAATGCCCCAGACTATAGTCTAAGAAGAATTTATTTGGTTAATATGTCTTTACTGAAGAGTTTTGTTAAAGATCATGACTCTCTCACAATGTAATTAGTGACAAGATATTGAATCCGTCACCTCCTGGTCAGAGGTAAATGCTTTGCTTTTGCCAAGAAAACAATTCATCCATCCATCAATTTTCTTCAGCTTATAAAAAGCCGGGTCACAGGGGCACTCCCAGACTCCCCTCACCCAAGAAGACAGTATATTTCACAAAGCATACGTAAAATGAAAGTAATGTATGTATTCCTCTTAGTTGATAAATTGCAGCTATTACAGTACTGTTTTGTGACAGATTACTCTCTCATGTTTTTATTCAGCACAAAAAGGTGAATAATTGTAAGTTCTGTCTCTTGAGAATTGAGTCTAAAATAGTGAGTTTAGTAGCGGACATTTGTGGTGCATGTTCCAGTAAGGCCTGTATGGAAACTGACTCTGATCTCTGTGGTTTTTTACGTTTATCTGATTTACGCATGTTCACACTTTCATATCTCTCTCACTCCCCCTCTCTATCACTATCTTTCTCTCTCTCTCTCTCTCTCTCTCTCTCTCTCTCGTTTTCTCTCCATCCACCACAATGCATCACAATGTTAGCTAATCCTGCTTCCACTTCTCTTCCTGTACGCTGTACTGGACTACCACCTGCAGAACCGTTGAGTAAAAAAAAACAAAAAAAAAAAAAACAACTGCGTGTGATTACTTACTGTGGTTTAACGGACATAGTTTAACAGCAGTAAAGACAAACCTCTTCCTTTCACTACAGCACGTTATTATAAATCACCCTATTGCTGTCACTTTATCTCAAGACATGCCAGGACACTGCAAATTGCCACTAACACATTTCATTAAAAATATATTAAAAACAGGAACTATTTTATAATTTATTATAAAAATTGAAGGGCCCATATTAGTTTATATCATAATGTTGTTTCTTCATCAGAAACATACCTGGATTTGTATTTTGTTTCATTCACACAAGTTTAACACACACACCGTCCATATTTAGCCTGATTTCTTCTCTGAAACAGAAAACACTCACTAATATCATGTGGTAATACAGGAAGTGCTTCACTGAGTTTTTAAACTCCATATACCTTTACTACAGCCATTTGGATAATTTCAGCCTTGGAATTGCCAAACTCTACAAAAAAAGGTAAAAAGTAGCTGTTGACTTGAAAACTACTACTTCATGACATCACAAGGTGGAACAGAGCATTTTGAGCTTTGGAGATGTAGACAGACTAATAATGCAGGATTACTCAAACATACAATAACACACAACTCCGAGTATGATTTTGAGGAAGTAACAACATTATAACAATGCTTAAAGCTCAGAAGAGTCAGTTTTGCGTAATATAGGACCTTTGATAAGGAAATGATCAAAATCAAATCTGCCTTTTACATTCTGATACTTTCAAGGAACAGTCATATGCAGGACTTTGCGTTGTTGCGATATATTTATTTTCTTGTGATATTTTTTGTGATATATTTTGCAGCCCTAATGCCTTTTATTACATATTTAGTAGCATGAGCTCTTATTTGCATCACACAATTCGCTCACGGCTGTTTGCTTCAAGAGCTTAAAGGCAGTTAATGCTGAGAACGTCTCCCTCCCAAACAACCAAATCACTTGATCCCATTAGATCCAGCGTTCATTTCAGTCTGTAAATAAGCCTATCCACGTGTGTTTATCCATGATCAACAACATGCAGGCCCTAAACGTGGTTCCCATGGTCCCTACGCACCAGGCATTCTCCTAATAGTTCATATAAATGGCCATCTTCTGCTAACAAGCAAAGATATTATGTTGTGTATAACCACTCAGCCCATTTTGCATCCAGTCTTGGCTCACCGAGCAGACTGCGGCTTACATTACAACCCTGAATTATTTTTACGTTTTGATAATGATGTTTTCGTGCTAGACCCCATGTGAACTGTTCAATATGACTTCAACATTCCCTTATTAGTAATGCTAATTAGATACATTAGAAACTACATAAATAGAATGTGCCTGCATATGACAGAGATTTGTATACAATAAAAAAAAAGGTTACATCACTTGTCTGACTCATTATGAGATGGGAGTTGTTTTGCCATAACTGCACACGTGATACTTTTGATTCAGTTCAAAAACAATCTTTTGGCCATTATTACCTTTTTGAATCAATTTGGAATCATCTCCTAATTGCAAAGTAATATTATGCTTTTATTTTGAAGAGTGTGATCACATGCACACATTTTACTGTCTTACTTAATTGTATACATAGTACATTGTAACAGTTTATTTTTTCATGTTATCTTATCATTAGTAATTACAATGATTCAGCATGCATTTTTTCACCAGATGCCTTACTTGATGCAGCCCTCTGAATGTATGCAGGCTTGGGACATGCATAACTTGTGACCCTTGTCTGTATTCCTTGGTTACCTTACAACAATCACCCTCTACAGCCATATTTTCATAACAGTAACATATCCTATGACCTTCTTATTGAATAAAAGGCTATCTGCTGAGCTTAAGGCGTTGTTTCATGTGTACTCTTCTTACCGTACACAGCACCAGCTTGTTAAACTGTGTGCGCTCTGTAATGGAAATGAGCCGCAGTTGAAAGTCCTGTCGTGCGGAGACTCAGGTGTGAGTGGGTGGATGTGTGTGCAGTTTTCTCACAGAAAACTGGAGTCTCAGCTATATAATACTAGACTAAGTACAGAGCCCAGGTACAAGTGTTGGGGACCAGCATAAACATTGTAGGCCGACTAGATAATGGAGGAGGATAGCAAAAGGGAGGGCATTCAATGTGGGATTAATGCCAAGATAATATACATACAAGCACCAGGCAACTGGCAGTTTCAATGGCCTGTTTTCAAACATTAAACAGATACAATTTTTATAGATACCAGTTCCTGTTTTAGAGAATGCAAACGGCTAAAGAATATTAGTTTTTTAAGATAATTTTAACGTCCGACTAGATCTAACAGTCTCTTGTGCTTCCACTCCCACCTGCTGCACCTCGCTCCTCTAATCTTGTTTGTCATAAATAAATGAGCTGCCCCAGTGAGGTGTGTAAGGCAGTAATTAATTTATTGCTTGATAAGAAGAGAGCGCCAACCTCCCAGAGTCATAAAATGCTGGAAAAAGCAATAATAAAGCATTGGTGACTACGTGTGTAGTGGGACTCCTGTACCTACTGTTTGTACAGTGTTCTGATAATGTTGGGGCTATTAATTAATCGTTAATCGTGCTGTGGCTGATTAGCACGTCAGCGGATAGACTCCAGACTGACTGGAGACAATAAATACATATAGTCAATAAAACAGCAAAGCACTATGGGAGAAGGGCCAACAAGTTTATGGAACAAGAAGTAATGACTATATATGGACAATAATGTCAGCATATGGGAGGCATAAAGTTATGTTAATTTATAAGAAATTCATCAGAGCCTAGTTGCTATAGTCCAATCTATTAATCATGTAGCATTTAAAACAGGCATCGGGGTTCTACCAACACCAACAAATCAATTGAGAGACCAAATAATATAGATGAGATAATAAGTTGAGAGTTGGCTATACAATTTTACGTCTAAGATTCTCCTTACAACGTTGTCAGAACAGTGTTGAGACATTGGGGTTGTATGTGAAATCAATGCCTGTATCATTCTATACAGCAGATGATCTGATGCAAGACCCCCGGTAGAAACAAGCTACATGAAAGAAGAATTACCGTCCATATGAAAAATGCTGACATGCCGGTGTCTTCATGGGTCCAAGCTTGTTTCCACACACCCCAGCTGATCCCCTCACTGCTCCTGCACAGTCCCTATGGTTATATGTCTCCACACTGCTGTCTTATCTGGATGAACTCAATTAGAAGAAAGTGAAACCCAAGAAAGATGACCACACTTAACTCTTCCGCTGCCCATTCATTCCCTAACAGGAAACCGCTTGTCGCCCAGCAAGACGTATAAGACCCTCCATCCCTCTTTCTGGATCACCGGGCCATTTCCTCTTATTGTCAAAGACGCATACACACTCTAATGGGTAATAGATACAGGCCTAATCCCTGCACTGGGTTGAGATGGATAGAGGAGGGAGGATAGGAAAGGGAAGACTAGGAAAAGAGGAGTGAGTTATGAAGCTATACTCTGGGGGTTAATTCCTCACCAGGCGTTTTTACACACAAATACACATAAAGGTGATGTCCGGTCGTGCCAAGCCGGTAGCACCGCTAGTTAAAAGGGAATAAGTTTATGGCCAGTGGAAGCGCTCGTACATCAAGAAGCAGTTTGTTTAGGCAGCAGTGTGACAGGTTACAGTAACATGGGCAGGGCCAGTGGCTGGTGGCTGCAGCAGTGATAAATGGAGGATAGCTGTACAAGTGTTGTTGCAGAGGAGAGAGGCATCAAAGCAGGTTTTTAGCTCTAAGATAAATGACTGTTTCACTTTTGTAGCAAACGGATGTTTTTCTCTCCAAGTGAATTATTTATTTTTCATGCTGAAATTCCTTGAGTTATTCTTATGTCAGTGTAAATTGGATTGTACTCTTAAAGGTGGCCTATGTGGAACTTTTCTGGTGGAGGATCAGCCACCTGCTTGTCTCAATGAGGTCTTATTGCTTTGCCTGGAATCTCCATGGAGACAAGCAGGTGTCGCCACATGGCCAAGTTACAGGTCAGATCTGTGGAGATGTGACCCCGCTCACTGAAAGAATGCATGTTTTTCTTTCTTTAAATTCAAGACAAAACATCACACCTCGGAAAAGCTACATATTGCACCTTATAAATATAGATGTTTGTGTCTTATTCTGTCTTTGGCTGCATGCATCAACAGTGCCCAGTAGACTAGTTTGAGCCTGGTCTGGGCACTACTTTTTGCAATTTATTTCATCATTTAAATGTCTTTCTTTTTAACACTTTTCTTATGGAATGGTGTATTTACTTTATATATGTAATGTTCAATGCATATCCAGTCTACAGTACCCTCATAATATCTCATTCAGAAGTCTAGTCTGAAGTAGTGCATTCACACCAGCCTATTGCCTCCTCTATTATCTGCACTCCCTCTCCTCTCCCTGCCTCTCGTCCTGTTCTGTCCCAGTCTCGGGCCTGCACCGGTCCAGCTGTGGGTCACACTGTACCATTGGACTTTAGAACAATGGTCCCATCCGCCTGTGTCATGGTGTTTCTCCCTGTAAAGACAATCACTACATTATCTGCTTCACAATGAGGACAGCCAGCCTCATCTGACAATGAAATGCAATGTGGTGGATGAGATGGTTAGAAGTGGTTTTCTTGCTATGACAGATAAGGTAATACAAGGCATATTGTTTACCTGTTTGACAGAATGAGTGGGTCTGGAGCCGTATCCTGTCTCTGTGACTTGAGATGGGCGTGACTGACAGGCGATTAACCAATCAGAGAAATGCATGGTCTGTTTTGGTCAAAATAAATATGGCAGCTTACATGTAAAAAAGGGGAAAAAAACAGCACACATGTGGCGACTTACATGTAAAAAAAAAGGGGAACTTTATTGTGTCATTCTTACTTTGTAAAGGTAATACAAATCTGTGTCTTGTTAACCAATTAAAATAAATAAATAAATACTCCTATGCTTATAATATTTCACTTTTTTACTACCAACGTTTACATGTATATTTTATATTTCATTTTGCAGTTTATATTGTTATTGTTGTTTAAATACAAAACTCTGTATTTGAAGTTTCATTATTGTTATGTCTTACCATTATGGAAAGTATTTGTCTTTCTCTGCTCCAAAAAGATTCTTGTAGACATTTATGATGAGGGTTATCATGATTGGTTTTGGTAGCGGTTGAATTGAAGTGAATCTTGACTTTTTCTTATATTAAATTCTCAGTCTTTTGGATTGACACTTGGAGCCTGGAGAATGAATGGGAAAGCATAGCAACAAAATGGTAAT
>KN483250.1:31073-44053 GCA_000787095.1 Periophthalmodon schlosseri | reverse complement strand
ACAACTCCCTTCCTCTCCTCACGCCAGCGGCACGGGCAGTTTTATGACGGATAAATCAGCGGAGAGCCCTTTTAACGATGGGACACAAGCATTAGGATCCATATTTCACTGTGTCCACGCGCCTGGCTGTGTGTGTTTGTGTACTGTCCCATATAAGAGCAGAGTGGACGTGTTTATGCTCTGACCCAGTGCCCGGCGAGCACCCAGCTTTACGATAGTGGCCATTAACCCGGAGGAGCAGGGCAACAGACAGCATCACCCCACGTGGAAATCACAACTCATTTAGCAGCGTTTACACTTGGGACCTGCATCCTCCTCTGTGTACTACTATGTGAGCATTTTCCAATACACTGCTGCCTTATTAAGCGCCTAGCATTTATCTTAAGGTGCACTATGTAGCTTTTGTTGTGGAGGGTCTGCTACTTGTCTCCATTGTGTTTTTTACTTACCTGGGGTGTTCCATAGTATGGCATTTAACTCACCCCTCACAGTAAGAATGAAGGATTTTCCAAGGTATTTCTTTAGCAGTAACACCAGAAATTTAATAAATACAAGATACATCAGTTTAATGCCAGTTGTACTTTCCAGGTAAAGCAATAGTATCTCCATGGTGAAAAACACGTGGTGTACCCTGCACCGGAAAAGTTACATAGTGCAGCTTTAAATTATTTTGCTATATAATCACTATTTCGATACATGGTTGTAGTCCAAAGTTCCAGCATAGACAAGTAACCAACCAAGATATAAGCATTTCGTAACCGATTATATGTTAGAAAAAATCCACCTAACCTGTATCTATTCATGATATAACATGTTCACTAATTCCACTCTAAATACTTTGTGGCACTACAAGAAAGGAATATAAAAGCTGTGGTCATCCAATCACTGAATAACACAGTGAGGTGTTAGTTAGATCTCCATAATTAATAAAGGTCAGACGTCTGCCCTTGACTCCAGACTTTGTGGGACTCTGAAACCCCAAACCCACAAATACAAGAAAGAAAGACATCTCGACCTGAACCGCGGCTACACGTAGACAAATCCGCAGACATATCCACAGACAGGGGGGAGACAGATCTGAAAGATGCAGAGAAATGTGTGTAGTGTCCCTATATCACACACAACTCTGTCTCCTCCTCTCTCTCTGCTCTGCATGGGAGCGGCCATCATTGAAAGTGACAGTGGGAATTTGGTCCAATTTGTACTAAATCTGGCTTTAATGACGACCAGCTCTGGCCGAATGAAAGAGGTGCGCATATGGAAACGAAGACGTACATTGGCGTTATTCTATGTGCTAAAAATACCTGCTCGCTCCCTCCTCACACAGTCACATCTCCTCTGTTCTGCTGTCAGCGGTCGTCACTGTGTGGATTTGATTACAGCGCGCTTGTTCGTGGGCCGTGGCTGCGGGTGTATGGACATGGAAATCACACACACTGTTGAGCAAATGGAAATCTATCAGGCCCGGTGCACCTCCGGAGGTTGGGAGTCCAAAGTCATCTGCATAGCTCAACAGCCACTGTCACATAAAGGAAAGGAGAAAAAGGGATTCCACTCAAAAACAGCTATGCAGAAATACAAAACTGAGGTTCAAAAATCATCACTGAATAAAAAAGTAAACCATATACCCTTTTACCATTTCTGATCAGAATCTAAGGAATACACTATTTATTTATTACATTTAACTAAAACTTCAAATATATTACAAAAAGTGGGATCTGGGGAAAAAGCTTAAATAAGTAAATAAATTGATAAATAAATGATTAAATAAGAAATAATAAAAGTGAATCACCCTAGTACTCTGTCTGTCTTTGAGTTTCTGAAAGTATATCCATGGGTTTCATTTCAATTCAAAACTAAATATTATATCCAGCAGTACTCAAAATGGCACTCATACAGGAAACTGACATTCATGATTCCAAAAAGACTAAATTTCTTATACATCCCCACCTTGTTGCCCAGGTTACACCTCATCTCCACTTGTCTTTCACTAGTGTTCCTCTGTATCCCCTCACCTCCTGTCCTCTCAGTTGTCTCATTAACCCAACACATTTTAAACTGGCCCTTCCCCATTGCACCTTCTCTGTATGTTTGTCTCACTTTGCTCTCTTCGCTCTGTGCTTTGACGTGGCAGGCGGCTGGAATACCCTGCCTCATAACCTACACCATCAAAAATTCATGGAAACAGACAAGACCAGGGAGACGCATTTCCTTTCATCCCAGTTTCTTTATGTCGACTGGTCTTCATTCCTTACTACAGTTTTCCCCCACTTTTTTTAAACTGCTTTCATCTCTCTATCAGCATCTTCTGTCATACTGGCAATTTTCCCCAAGCGTGGCAGGCATGCAACCTCTCTGTCTCCCCCTTCTTTCTCTAGTCTCTGCCTGACAGTGTCAACAAGCAGGTGTAGGGGCGGCTGTTATTGTTGATGCCTGGGTTCGGGCAGCAGGTAATGAATAAAAGGGGATAGGGGGAGAGATAGGAACACATAGTGGAGCACTGGCACATTCCCCTACATTACACGGCAGCTTGACTGTGTCACCCATGTTTACTCTCTTTGTTGGAGGAAGGTGGGGCCACATGTTTTAGATGCAGACACACAAACACACATATAGAGATGTTTGTGCTATTTATGCTATGTGCAAAATGGGAAGCATAGTGACAAATTGGATGGCATAATGGTATTGTATTCTTGCCTGGCAAATCCAGAATGATATCTCTCTGTATTTTTTATACAGATTGATATCAGTCTCATCCCCACACTCTTTGTTGTGTCTCAAGCCCGGTCAAACATGATTGTGCAGTCAGATCCATTTTTTTTCTGTGACACATGTGAAATGAAGGAGCTCATTGGTCACCTATGATATACAAATAAAATCAAATTTATCTCACCTCAGAGTTTAGTGCTTTGCAAATTCATTCTGCAGAAATCTATACAGATGGGCTATGCATGTCCCCGATTGGCTAATCCACCTGTTAATCATGCCCATTTGAAAACGGGGAGATTCACCGGTGACCAGAGTCACATCTGTATAGAAGTATTGAAGTACTGAAGAAGTGTGTATTCTGGATCCCAGGCAAATTGTATTCTGTACTTTGATAAACTTGTTAATAGAGCTGTCAATATTATTTGGTTTATCAATTATTATGATACAGATCTACTATTGCATACAGGTCACAATATAGTAAGAGGTAAGAAATAATAACTGTGAGATTTTTTTAATCAAAAATATATACTTTCAATTCAGTCTATTCTCCAAAAATGAAAACCCAAATGTAAAGTACTTTTTCTGCTGTCAGTGGGATGTGCCAATTAAAAGGTAATAATATAAGGATAAGGAACAAATGAGCACTGTACTTGACTTTGATAAATCTAATGACCACCCCTCTGTACCTTTCTGTATCCTAAGCAATTGGGTAGATTTGAGTGTCCAGTTTTAGGACCATTATCTACAGCTTTGGCCCAAAATCCCTTATCCCTTTTTGTATCTTCGTGTCTTTTGGTCTCAGCTAAGTGACATAAATATAGCTTCTTATTCCTATGATCCACTCGTTCAGCCATTGACAAAGAAAATCCCTTCTCTCCCAAGCATGCTGTCAGATTAGGGTCCTCACACAATTGGTTGGGTGGCCTGTCCCTCTCTCCTTTCCCTCTCTGCTTTACTCCCATGTGTCGGGGGTGTGTGGAGCGCTAACAGGCTGTCAGAGGAGAGATGACAACCGTGTCCTATGCTTTGTCAATGCCAGGCCTGTCACAACACTGGGAAAAAAACTCAAAGAAATGTATCTCTGTGTTTGGGCACAAGGCAGGAACTGCATCTGATAACCTCATGAACACAGAATAGGTCTGTGTATTAATTGTTGCCCAATAATAAGAAGGTTACCAGGTCTATTCCAGTGCCAAAGACTTCATGGCATTTGGCAAGACACTTCACCAACTTCACATTCACCATGTATAATTATCATGTAAGTAACTAAAGATTTTCTCTTCTTCCATTGCAGTAAGAACCCTTCACCCAAGGATGGCATTGTAACTCCTGGAACTCCCAAGGTATGACTACTTCATTTCATGTACTTTATTGTAGAGTACAAAATATCATATGTGGAGCAAATCAACTATCAGAGCTATAGTTTCCCCTCACTGCACCAAGGATGTGTGTGTCAGTTTGTCAGTAAGGGTTATGTCATATCTCGTAGCCATTCCCCTAGACCAGTCTTCTGTGTCCAATGACAACAGGCCAAGAGTCACTGCACTGGTTTGAGCCAATTAGTGAAGTTTTGAATGTGCTAAAGTATTCCTTGTGCCAAAGGCATCAAATATGTGATCTAATATTGGCTTGTTACTTTTCAAACTACATTCTGAAAACACAACTCAAAATGTAAGTGTCTTTATATTGATAAAAATGTACATTAACAACAGTGGTTGGAGTGTTTTTTCCCATACTTTGAAGGTTCCCGATCAGGCAGTGGACACAGTAGCGCCTGACACGCCCTTTAAAGTTCCATAACTCCTTTAAGAAGGCTAAGAGATGTTAATTATCCTGATATATAATTTTACATACTTTTGCATTTTAAAACTTTATTATCTTGTAAATCACCTCCAACAACCAATTCATGTCATCAGTGCTCTCCACACTAGAGGATAATTATTATTCCCTCTTACCTGTGGCTCTGACCCAGGCTTAGCTCTGCACTTGCAGCTCCGTGGGTGGGCTTGTTGCCGGGGGAGACAGACACGGCGGGTTGTAAAGTGTGAACCCCAGCCTTGCTCTGCGCCCGTGACTGTGCATGTTAGTGCTGTTGTTTAGTATGCAGCAGTGGGACATGGAGGAAGGCGAGCTCTGACCCGCAGCACACAGGCCTGTTGTCATCATATCCTTCATCTTCTGAGACATGGGCACCTGTTGGACCCAGGATTAACCCCATGCACCCTCACATGTGCTGTTTGGACCAATTTGAGCACTCCATGCTATGTTCAGGTGACGAGGTTAGAAAGAAAAATGTCAGGTCTGTGGAGGGCTTTGGGAAACACATTTAGTAAAGGTTTAGGTGCAAATGGCAATTGTGGCTTCAGCTGCTATAGTGTTTTCAGCTCACAAAAACGTGTGTAAGGCCGTGCAATTAATTAGGTTTCAATTTGTGTTTAATTGGGTTATAATTACTGCCCCGTCATCAACAAAATGTGTAATATAAAAATTAAAATGTCTAATCTACAAATTTTAAAACATTAATGACAAAATATTATAGACAATTGATAGTAGTGCTTCTGCTGGTTAACTTTTGATAGTACATGAAGCTAAGCAAGGCAGGGCCTAGTTAGTACTTGGAGACTGCTGGGAATATCAGGTGCCACAGTGGGGCCACAGTGGGGCGCCAGTGGCAAAAACTGTTGTAGCCTCGCTTCCGTGAGTCTGCCCCAGGGCATCAGTGGCTACAATAGTAGTTTACAACCACCAAGTGTGGAGTGAATGAAAAATGCATTATAAAGTGTCTTTGAGTGTCCAGAAATGCGCTATATAAATCTGGTGCAATATTATTATTATAGAATAATGACCACCAAGAAAAGCACTTACCCCTGAACTAGAAGACCTTATAGTTTGAGTCAAGTGCTTTGGCAGAGAGGTGCAGTCTGTGCTCCTTTTGTCTCTTCTTATGATTCTCTAATTGTCTGCTCCAAAGGGACACCATTCCAACATCTTTATTCACAATCTCTAGTTAAATGTCAAACTCCAATGATTACACTTGAACATATTCCCATAATGCCGCAGGTAAATGATTCCTGACCTTTTTAAACCAGTCTAAAAACCCATCCTCGCACATACACACATTTACAGCCGGACATATAAGCTCCATGCATAATATCCAATTTACAGTGACACCAATGGAGGCTGGTCATTTGTCACATATTATTATTAGATTACTGCTGTCGAGCACTTAAGCCTCTGCTCTGCCCCTTTCCACTTGATTAATAGGAGCCGACTGTAAATACAAATATTTCATAGCCGCCTCGTAAAAAAGCCAGCACAAGAACACACAAGCATATAAAGAGGGTCGAGCCTTATAAAATAACAATATGAATCATTTCTGCTGTCTTCTTATAATAGTTTTGTTCTTGAAGAATTCCTATAGTTGTTTTTTTGCACACTGAGATCTGATCTTGTTTTGGATTCACACAATGGAAGATCTAGAACTAATACTACAGATAAAATTCAATACTCTGTTGTATATATGCAAAATACTACAACCTTAGAAGAATAATATCAGTACTATTATTACTAAGTGTTACTATCACTAAAACTTGCTTAAAAACTAGACACTAACAACTCAAGTTAGTTAGTGTTTTAGTAAATTTATATCAATGACATCCTGAACAAAGTTGAGCAGTAATAGCAGCATCATTGCACATTTCTCTATACTGTGTTGTAAGTGTTGTAAGTCAGATTTATAGTTGGACAGTGCCCCATAATGTCAGAAGCTGTTTTTAGATGTTTACCCTCCTGTCCCCTCTCCTTTTCCATCCTTCACTCATTCTTCCCTAACTCCTCTTAACATCCCATAAACATTACCTTTAATCAGTGGAAGGGATTTTATAGACAAAGTCACTCGGGTTACAGTCAACAGCAATGACGTGTTGCTGTCTGCTTTGGTGGCAACACAGCAGCCTCCAGTTCTCCTGAGGTTTCCTTGTAGATTGAGTCTATACGGAAAAATGTATGTGGTTTAATTTTCACATCTCAAGCTGTACTGAAAGGAGATGTAAAGCCTAGATTGCAATATGTTGTTGAATGTATAATTGCATGTATCTGGTAACATTATGCAGAGGTGTTGACTGAAGGGAAGCAATTTGGACTGCAGTACATGAAATTATCAATAATCTATAATCTATCTAATCTATCAATAATATCGTCATGTTATGTTGGAGATATGCAAAATTAGAATAGAATATAAGTTCTTAAGTAAAACATACTTATAAAAGGCTGCAAAAAGAGTTGATTAAAAATTAAAAGATGAGAAACTTGCAAGGTTACAATGTGATATTTATGCAGTTGTCGTTTAATTTTACAGTCCATTCACTTTTTGTGCACCCTTTTTGACCCTCAACAACAATCATAGACACGTTTAGCACATTTCTGGTGGATTGCCATTATCTCGTCAGCATGGAAAAAATTTAATAAATAAAAATTAGCCATAATCATAGGTGTAATAAAGCTATGACCAAGTTTCCTTCATTCCAGAAAGGTGTCAACTCAGAACTGGATGAACAGTTACATCTTGAACTGCAGAATTAAGGATCATTTTGACATTTCCTCACAGTTTTGTAGGTTTAGACATAACACATCCAACCCAGACCCTCAGTGGAATACACTGAATGGTATCTGTGTTGCCTAGAGAAGATTTATTTCCCAACATGCAGCATTACTCCGGCCTTGTCCATGTTTATTGATTATGCGGCTGTCAAGTAAAGACATGCAGCTCCTATTGTACTCACAGCCTGGAGGTGATAATATAACATGCTTATCTCCATTTAGAAAGCATTTTATTTCCCTCTCCTCCTGCTCTCTCTCTCCACAGTCGATGCTGTTGTCGGTGCACATCAAGCGCGAGGGCGAGTCTCCCGTGGTCTCGCCGCTGTCCTCTGAAGACGCCCATCACTCAGACAGATACCAGGTCATTTACTCACATCACAACCAAAGAAGAAATGTGAAATGTATAGGCTATAGGTTTATGTAGCTAAGTCATAGAATGCAGAACAAGTTGTAAAAAAGGTAACATGTATATATTAAAAAAATATAATATTTTAGTAAATTAGTAGTAATTTAGTAAAGTTTAGTTGATAACATTAGAAGGGAATTGACAGAATGATTTTCAGACCATAACTGTATTTGAAAAATACTGAATGTATGGAGAGGTACTCTACAGTTTTGCAAATTAGATTAGTTGCCAAATGCTTGTTGCCTTATAATTTTTCCATATTCCTAACAACCAATACAGTACAGTATTTTTGTGTTGTTTATAGTATTGTAAGATCTGAGATGTGATTACATTCTTTTACATTACGTGCCCAAACTCAGTCAGAATCGTATTTGTTGTATGTTATCTGAAACTTACGCTGACTTTATGTTTGTTGAGTTTTTAGGGATGATTAATGTGCAGCAGGACTATATTGTTAACTTGACCAAATGGCCAATTCCTGAAGCTTTTATGTCTTATATTCATCAAAGTTTGTTGGAGTAATTCTTGGGACTGTGATGTATTGCCGGGTTAAGTGGGTTTCCCCCCTTACCCCATAAAATTAGAACTATTAAGTCCATGCAGACATTACATCCATACGTTGGAGATGACACAGCTCATAAAAGCCTCAGAGCAATAAAGCACATTTTCTCATTAAGTGAAACTGCTGAAACCACCTTATATTTTACAAATGATAAAGTCAATGGTCACTCTTTTTACCACCCTCCAAAGGAAGCATAAATGCCAACATGCACCTTTTATGTCTTTGCCAGTCTGTCTTTATTTTCTAATCTCTTTTTCAATGGGACAATAGCATGAATTGAAGTGGTGTGCTTCTGTCAGCAGCATACTATATCCTCCTTTTTTAGTGAATAAGATTAAACTTTTTTTCCCCCCTTTTTTCTGTTACTGCTCAATAATAGCCTATGATTAATGTAGAAGTACAAAGTAGGCTAGTGGTCCAGAAAAAGAGTAGCTGTAACTGTTTGGACAACTGAATAACAAAACTTGTATCACTTTGTTTTATTTTAATTTTTAAAAGTAATAGGGAATTAACCAGGCTTAATGTAAATGTAGACCTAAAAATGCAAATAATAAATACTTTAGTGCTCTAAACACATTTTAAAGTTTTACAATGTACACGGTCGTGCTTGTGACGGGAATGAGAGCCTTTTATGTCAAAATATGAGAGGCGGCACCTAAAACGCGATGCTTCCCCCTAGTGGCCAAACCGCGACATACATGTGAGGGTTTTATACATTTCCGGCTGCCTTCGGTCACATGACCAAAACAAGCCAATATGGCGTACTTTATGATTCCTGTTAGCTCGGTCGAGCGCTACTTTCAATCCTTTTCCATCCATTTATAGTCCAAATGCCGCGCTTCTTTGCATTTATGTATAATATCTGTGGAAGCATTGGACTAGTTTGGCACAAAGAGTTTGAGCGGCTGTAAATGCGGCTGTGAGTGAAAGCTAACAGACATGGAGGAGGTGCAGAAGACGAGAGAAGTAGGTTCAATTGTTTGCAGAGCACAATCCAATGTAATCTCATCGCAAAAAAGTTATTGTTGCCCTTGTTACCAGGTTATAAAGAGTCTCTATTATCCCATGCTTATTTCCTGTTTCTTCTTTACTTGTGTTGCAGACGTTTTTACGGGTTCGGGCAAACAGACAAACGAGATTGAATGGTATGTATACACGTCTATCAGTCGACCGGGATTGTAATTTTGTGGAGTATTTAATACGCTTTATAAGAATTGCGTTTTATTTTCGCTCTTAAAGTGGTAGATAGTAAAGGCTTCCACCTATCTGCAGCATCGTGGATTACTTACTGCATTACTAATTTTATCATGATAATACATTTGTTCTCAAAGGCCTTGGCAAAATGTAATCAATTTGTCTTTACATAATGTTCAGCTGAAAGTATGAAAGTCAACAATTTCTGGAAAACTGCATGTTATCCTGAAATCTATTTGGACCTCACATATGCAGCTGTGGTGTGGCATTTACACTGATGTTATTTTATTACTTGATAATTAACTATATTTAATGGTTATATTCATTGTCCAGGGGGAGGATATGGTTGCCTGTAGCTTTCTCTTTTCTATTTCATTCTTGAATTTTTGTGTCCTGACCCACTTATATCATTCCATTTCTATCTTTTGCCCTATGTGGTCTCACAGGGAGCTAAAATGAAAGTTCCTTTGTGCTATTAGCAGTAAGGAAATGCAACATGGAGAAAGAGGGCAAAGCAGGCTGTTCTGCTATGTTAAATTAATTGTCTGTATAAATGAAGTGGCATGTTAAGGGCAGAACAGAAGGAGAGAGTTTTAATGAATATATGGTATCTGAAAACATTATGGCAGTACTAGTTCTAATATGATGTGTTTTTCTGTGTCAGCTCGTATAGGCAAAATGAAGAGGAGGAAGCCGGAGGATGGGGGCCAGGTATGTCCTCTCTGCAGTGCCCCTTTGACTGGGAGCGAGGAGGAGATGAGTAGACATGTGGAACAATGCCTCATCCAGGTAGTACTTTCTGGGCCTGGACCCCCTGGACAGTTCTTCAGTCCTTCCTCTTGTAGAACAATCAGCTCATCACTTTCTCCTTTTTCCCCTTTTCAAGAAACTCTATAGTGACTTTTCCACCGAATCCAAGCTATGCATCCACATTATATGGGATGTATGTGAAAGAATTTACCAATAATAAAACACAACGCCTCAGTATACACACCAACTTAAACAGGTCAACCCATATATTGTGGATTCATTGTCTTTCTGACTTTTAGATACTTTTTTAGCTTTCTGCACTTCAAATACCTGACCATTACAACTAATAATCATTATGCTTTTCCTCCTTTGAAGTAGTAGACACACCTAAAGCAACATTATTTAGTAACTACTTTTTTCCTGAATTGTTTTTGTAATGTTATATGTTTTCACCTGTATTAATTGTAAAATGTGGTTCTTTCTCAGCGTGAGGGTGCATTAGATGATGACTCCATTGACATGGACGGTGAAAACGGCAGAGGCTTTGAAGAATACGAGTGGGCAGGACAGAAAAGGATCAGAGCTACTGCTTTATTGGAAGGAGGTTTCAGAGGTACACATTTCTATTAATCCTATTGCTAATGTCCAAGTATGATATTTCACTCCTTCTACCATAAAAGTCAATGTTAGCTTTAAATCCACTCTGGTTCGATTTCCTCCTTTCTCTTTGTACACCCATCTCTCCTTTACTTCTGTCCTCTGCGTGCATGTTCTCCCTGGTCTACAGTTTGTGAATGTGTCCAGGGAGCCTAATGGTGCCAGTGGTCTGGTGGCAGTGCGGTGGAGGTCCGGGTCAGACCAGCTCAGCTTTGGCTTGGCCCTCCTCAACCTTCTTTGCACAGGGAAGGAAAACACATTTAGCTGGGCAATTGACCCACTGGTCACCACTCTGTGCTTGTATGTGTGCCCAGAAATGCAATTATAGAACTGGATGGAGAGCTGGTCACCAGGGAGCAGAGCCACATCTGACACAGCACAGTACAGTCCTCCTGTAAACTCAGTCACTGTCAGAGACATCTTCAGCCACTTCCTGGCATAGTGTCCACATTAACTTTTTACTACAATATACGTATAATCATTTCTGTAAGATGGAAAAGAATATGAAGAACTTCTTGCAAATTCTCTGATTAAAAAAAAGTTTTGGCATTGTCTCTGAAGGGTAGCATACTTTTATAATTCTTGATTAATTCCATTGAAGCTTTATGAGTAAAAATGAAAGCTACGCAGTCTTTGATCACTCTTTGCTCTGGCGATAGATTGTTCCTTTTAGTTAAACACATTGTTATAAAGAGCCCTGCTGTGCTCCACCTGACTCCCCCTCCATCTCTCAGCCTGAGACAGAGAGGAGACAAGACAGATCAATGCTGAAATCTCAGCTAAACCAGGCCCAGCTTTGGGGTGGAGGTGCTTTTGTCACCTGTCCACATTTTTAGCGTTGTTAAAGGAGCAGACACTGGACCCTTCTGCTGTGCACTAATGGGGCTCCTTGTGATGTGACTCAGATAACGGAGGTGGCCTGGAGAGACCCACATGAAACACACACGTGCGGTCTGCAGCACCACACAGACGCACACATGGCTCTGGGCTCTGAAGGTGGATTTGGTGTTGAAAGCTCTGGGTGTTTCTCACAGATGCGCTTGAATCCTGAAGGCTTTGGATGGGTGGGCAGCAAGACAGATAGATGTAGCATGGGGGGGTCTTCTCAGCTGGAGAGATCCCTCTGTGAAGTGCCACCATCCGTCTCCCCCTTTGAGAGCGCTCAGAAGAAAGGCAGAGAACAAGCCTCTTAAGGGCCAGTGGAGAGGGGAGGGGCCAGGCAGCAAAATCGAACAAGATCAGTTTATGATTCAACTCTGTCTGAGGACACTTCCCTGTGTCTCGCAGCAGCTTAGCCTGCTTCAAAGAACATAATAACACAGACGCAGACTGCTTTATCTCTCAAGCAGACTGTCTGTCTCTGCGTCTGCTCTGTCAAGTGAAACTAGACTTTAAGCCCAACTTCTTGCCTTCTTGGACCAAAAGAAGAATATTAATATGAGATTTATTTTTCACTTCCTTAGATCTTTTCGTGCAGACTTTTTCCAACTTCATTAATAAAGTTGCAGGAAATCAAACTATACAAAAATGCATGAATTTAATCTTCAGTTGGGTTGTCAAAAGCTATAGGCAGACTGGTGAGCAAATCTATAGACTTGATATCCAGCTGTCCTTGGAGACAGAGCAGTTGAAGATGAGGATTACTGCAGGTGGAGGCGTCCCGGGGGGATTGAGTCGAGCAGAAATCTCTCTCTTTGTAAACATACTTCAAACATGGCTGTCTCATGCCTTTGTGTCTTATGTCCCACTCCTCATCTCGCGGTCTCCATCTGACCTGTAAATGGCACAAAGATAGTGCAGTGACCTTTGACCTTTTTCCTCTTCTTTTTTAAGCAAACCTGATAATTACTATGGTAACAGAAAGTCACCAAGGTCACTCAATTGGTTGAGCCGAGCTGTCAATTGCGCTTGTAAGTTTAGAGATGTTGACTGCTGCCTCAGGTCTGAACTTGCCGCTTTGCCATGAGAATGTTAACGTTATGCAGATGAGGCGCATTCAAGTGCCATTGCTTTTGCACGAGTCAGGAAATGTTTGATAAATACTGAGCCAAAATGTCATTGTGTAAATGTGTGTAGGTGTCTGTATTGATCCGTAGGCCCTAC
>KN483250.1:13812-26934 GCA_000787095.1 Periophthalmodon schlosseri | reverse complement strand
ACACACACGCACCCACAAATACATGTACAACAAGCGCTCTTCCCCTCCAAGATAAATGGCCCTCCAATGCCGCCAATGCGATTGCTGCCAAATTTGGTGCGCCAGCTGGAACAATGCAAAGAGATTTCCATGTGGTTTCTGCAAATAATTGAATCTGTCCTCAATTTGGAAGTGATGAAGCTAGATTTGAACCCAGCCACACATAGCGCACACACCAAGGCTAACGCTCTGGCTGGTCCCTGCTTCATTGTTGTGTTGCAAATGCCTCTTATCCTCTTTCTTCTTGAAACTCTTCAAATCCTCCTCCTGGGTTTTTTCAGCCACTTTCTGAACTGCCCCATCCCCCCCTGTTTTCTGGGACCAGCTCAGAGCGGTGGGAGGCACGAAATCAATAGTGACTTAAATGTTTTATCATGGGGTGTCAGTGTAGTTAAGGCGTCAGTTAACCGGGTGCACCACACAATCATTCCTTAAAGGATTTGCTGCCTTTTTCTGGCCCCTGCATTTGAGATTCACCTTCTTCAAAGATAGATATTTTAGCACCAAATTGTAGAAAAAGATATTTTGTAATGAATGTGTCATTTTGTTTTAAAATTAAGTGTAGAGCAACAGAAATGTGGGAAGACAGTAGATTAAGACACATGGCTGATAAAGACAAATGGTAGGGGTCTTCTGTCCATGTACACACAGGCCTGTGCTAATGAAATGAGAAATGGCCCCACACACAGTGCTAAATACAAGAATCCAGAGCCATCTATCTGTCTCCAGCTCCTGGGGTGGCTGTGGTCATGGGAAATGCAAGTTTCACCATATATAAGTTTGTTGCCTTTACTTTTTCACACAAATACTGATTAAAAATAAGCTAAGATATGTTGGAAATGGTAGAGGTCAGTGTCTTTGCAGTAATGTGATAAACCGCTCTAGTGTGTCTGACTTAAAAGGATAAAATTAATTCCTAAATAGTAAATAAAATAACATGTATTCCCCTTATATTCATGGGGATAAGTCTGAGAAGATCTGTTTTCACAGAGATGGGTGCTGAGGGAAAAGGAAGACATGCAGCTTCACAAATCACATAGAGCCGTCATCATTTATTTACATTTTTGCAGCTTTTCGTAATGTTTTCTAATATTTACCAGACTGTAGGGACTTCCTTCAGCGAAACTTATTGCTTCTGTAAGTAGGAGCAAGAAGTGTACTCCTCTGCCTTAAATTTAAAGTTTCAGCACTGCACAGTGTAAGTGCTGTAACTTTGCTTCCCAGAGGGATATTAATGCTGTTTTTTGGCCCCTGGTTTAGAGCTGTTAAAAGAGGAGCAGGGTAAATTGTGTTTCTGTCTTGAACTCAAGGTTTTTCCTATAGCATTTGTCTCTTTTTTCACGCACTCCATCCCAATGTATCACATTTTTATATATTTTTTACACTGTGTTAGTGTTCCATATTTGAAGTGTGAATCCAGAAAATTCTATTTGAATGAAAAATCTTTCATCTGCTTTTGCCAGAATGTTGGTTTTGTAAGAAGGAAGAAGGTGTCATTGAGTGGTGCACAGGTTTTATTGTTCTTGTTAAAAATGGGACAGCCCAGTTTGAGGGACAGATCTGTCTTGTCCTGTCCAGACCCAGCCCAGTGCTTTATAAGCTAGCAGGCTAATCAAGCCTAAATGGCTTTTTACAAGCTCAGTGCTAATAAGACGTTTATTGGGCAAGGACTAGAGGAAGGAGTCCCAACTAGCCTTTATAGACAAAAAGGCACTGACGAAACTGACTTTTCTCACGGAATCCTTATATTCTCTGTCTAATCCAGTGTTTTCTAAAGGCTCCTAGTGTTAAAATAATTAGCCAATTAATAATTGCCTCATTGATGATAAATCATTACAAATTTACACACAAACATCTTGATATTAGATATTAGCATATTCTGAAACAAAATGCTTTCCCTTTTCTACTTGAATAAAGCCATATCCTCAGTCACTGGTGCGCCCCTCCCCTCTCTCCACTTATGGATCAATATCATAGATCACAGAGCTATCCGGCTGCAAAATCATCAGATCACCATAAACACACCACACAGACTCAGCTCAGAGAGAGAATGGCTGTCTCTCTGTGAGCACAAATGATGAGCAGTAGCAGCAGTCCTGTGGTCTGCCTATAGACTTTATTGATTCACTTATGGCCGCTTCATATGCTGGTGCACAGTGTTAAACGCACATTTTCTCTTATTATGCTTCACATTAATCAACGACTGCTTAGAGATACATCCAGGACTGTGCAATAATAGAAGAGAACAGAGGAACTTGATAGGCTAAGAGCAAGGCTTAAAAATCTGACAGCGATCGCTAGACCAACACTGAAGTTTACAACAAAAATACATACTACAAAGGTTTGCAGTCATTTCTTCCTTCTATTTAAAGTTATTATGTTAAGTTATTGATAATTGGTTTGAAATATACCAGCATTGACTATTCTTTCTGTCATGTTGTGCAGGGTAACGGAGGAGGAGTCCACAGCGACCACGATGGAGGCTCTGAAGGCCCGGATCAGAGAGCTGGAAAAGCAGATCCTCAGAGGGGACAGATACAAGTGCTTGATCTGCATGGTGAGCAAACAAAGACCAGATGTCTTTGATTATGTCACCATTGTACCATGTTTTATCAAGAGAATGTGCATTTATAGAACCTATGAATCATTGCCAATATTGCCCATGTAAAACAATCTTAGAACACTCTTGATAAAATATACTTTGTGTATTTCCTGTCTGCATGTAGCTCATGTCATCTTTGATTTGAGTGTGAATGAAATGGGAGTTGAGTTGGTGGTTCTCATGATGTAATGTTTTTTGCATGGCTTTGCAAAATGACTTGCTTTGCACTCAGACTTCCCTCTTGGCTCTTGTACACAAACCCCTCCCGTTCAAATGCTCTATTTGTGAAGGTATGTACAAACCCAACCTTTCTCGCCTATTCGAAATATCACATGACAATCCGGCACACGTGAAGGTTAACCCAAAGCCCGGTGCTTGCTGGGTGATTCTCTCTGCTTGTATTGATGATTGATTGGGCACACAGATCAATAACTTGAGCCACATGTTTAACCTTGACAACAGCAGGCAACGTGAGGGACATGGTCAATATTCATGCACTTCGAATGCTTACAATTCAGCCCCCCAGCCCCAGCACCCCTCTCTTCCCCATCTGTGTTTGTGTGGTCTTCTTTATGTCACACGCCCGTCCTGTCACACTTGAAGCCTATAGACAGTGCAGCGTCGGCATCTTGGACCTGTGTGTGTGTCAGTTAAACGGGTAATTACCGACGGCTGCACTTCCTAAAGGTCGGCAGGCGCCCGAGGTGACACGGAGGGCAAGGCACCGCGATCGATCACTCACTGCCCTGTGCTCACCGGGCTCCTTGCGCCTCATCTGTCACTGTCCCTCTCACACACACCAAATCAGTGTCCACCAACCTGTCAGCACGGCCCCTCCAAAGCCGTTAGTGTTATCCCAGAACAAGGGTTTTAGTTAACAAGGGAAGTAAATTTAAAATCTTTTTGAAGAAATGTTCTAGCCATCTTAGTTAGACAAGATTACTTTATATGCTCCAAGTTACCTCAGGCTTGTGCATGCTTGCTTCCTGGGGCCTTGTTTTAGTAGCTTTCGTTTCCCGGTTGATCTGAAGAGAGAGAAGTACTGATTTTACAGTGGATAACGGTGGAAGATATTACTACCTTTGAAGGTTTTTTTTGTTTTGTTTTTTTTACTTACTTCACCCAAATCGTACATAAAGTAAAGTCAGTTCAGTCATTTCATGTGTTGTTTCATTTCCTGTTGGCTGTGTTGTCTAGAGGCTTTGTTTGTCTGCGTGTTTCTGTTTACACGTCTTGTGCTGCTCAGTGCTGAATGTAAAATGACTTGAGCGAGCCGTTATGATTAGATGCCACCTTTAGCCCGCTCTCCTCTCCCGCCCTCACCCCTCCTGCAGCAGAGGAAGCCTGCTGTCCAGTCAGGTGTGGAGATCAAGAGCGTAGGGGCGTGGCCAGGGCCCCGGCCACTGACCAATGAGGTTGGAGAGAGGCCGCCTAAGTCCCTTCCCCTCGGCCTGTACTGCCTGTACAGAGGCCTTGTGATTGGTGGCTACGGCAGCGGCATAAAGAGGCTCCTCCCACAGCCTTTAAGGAGGGTAAGGCACTCCTCCCTCCTCCACCCTTCCCCCCCCTCACCTCATGCCTGCTTCTTTTCTGAGAGGAAAAGAAAAGTGTACCCATCCGTGTGGGTCGTCATCGCTCTCCTCCTCCCCCCTCTGTCTCCCACCTGCCTGCTGCCTGCCAGATGTCTGCTTGTGCGTGCCTCACAGGTTGCTTGTTCGATGCTGCTGTACACCGTGGTTCTGGCTGTGTGGTCAGTGCGTGGCTTGGTTCTTGTGGTTAATCGGGCTGTGCTGTGCCGCCGGCTTAATTGTCTTTGCATGTGTCATGTTAAGTAAACATTTACAATAACTGTTCACTTTTGTATTTTCAGGACTCCTACACGATGCCGCTCACCTCCATCCAGTGCTGGCATGTCCACTGTGAAGAGTGTTGGCTCAGGACTCTGGTACGCACCAACCTACTACACACATACTGTACTACTCACATACAAGTACACACTAGTACACATCCACAGTACTCTGCTGCAGGGCTCTTGGTCACCAAGTGCAGTTATTGCAATCTCATTTCATGACCATGAGCAGTCGTGCCCACTGGGACAAACTAAAATGGGATATCCCTCAGATGACCTGTTCTCCTCTCTCTCACACACACACACACACACACACACACACACACACACACACACACACACACACACACACACACACACACACAGCCTAATGCACACACTTCCTCTTCTCAATAGGCTCGGTTGAAATAGCACCCAAAAGGCTTGTTAAAACGCTGTATTAAAGTGGCCAGTGTAGCCTCCAATGAGCACCCAGTGCCCCAGGGTTCATACACACATGTACAGTGGTATTGTTGGTTATTAGTTAGCCTAATATATTCAGTAATGTGTAATTAGCTGGTGCTAAAGCAGTTAATGGAGCACTGAAGAAATAGTGCTGCGTTGCTGCTGGGAGGATAAACAGTAGCCTAATTACAGTAGCCTTGACTGTGGGTGTTTTTCCTTTATTGTTCGTCACCTTATTTTGTTACATCTTATTTCCACTGTTGCAAGGTTTTTTTTGTAACAAAGTTAAACAAACACAACAAAATTCCTATTACCGTGCTATTAGCACAGCGTGACTATATTATTAGAACAGTTTGAGTGTGCTGTGTACCTGCATGCTTCACTTACAGGTTTAATGTATGGTGCATTAAACTCATAGCCCGGAGACAGCTATTAAAACATTGGGCCAGGCTGATCAAAGTAAATGCCAGGCAATCTAGTTAACATGAGCCCTGCCCCTCGCCTCTTTAACGAGCGCTGCATCTGGAGCACAGCGTGACGGGCACACACCCACACGCGCTCAGCACCCGTGCTCAGCAACTGCGCTAAACAACAGCACAAAGATGTGTGGGTAAACAAATGTACAAGACTTGATCTCAACTTTTAGGGGAAATGAAAGCTGGGGGACTGTTTGGAGAATATAGTAATGGGCTTCTGTTTGTGCATGTGTAATAGTTTCTGGTTATGCAACGCACATTTTCACACAATCAGTCGTTGCTATCCCTTTGATTTATTTCTTCACACACTTAAAGTTCTATTTTTGCCAAACTGGTACAACAAATGGCAGAATGGTTCTACTAACTGATTTAGTGGGTTTACTACAAAATTGACCTTTAAACATTTGGAGTCAAGACATACTCAGACAATGTTCTGATCTCTGAAGTGACCTAAATTCTCCTCCTTTGTGCTAAATATCACACTCTGTAGCTCCACATCGGAAGAAAGTAGATTTACGGACATTCCACTCATGTTGCAGTTAACTGGAGAAATTCTACAAATTCCAGTCAGCCATGTCATGTGAATGTCAGGTTTCTATAGGGATTTAAAGGGCCTATATTACACAAAACTGACTCTTGTGAGCTTTAAGCCATGTTATAATGTTGTTACCTCATCAAAAACAAACCCGGAGTTGTGTTTTGTTTCATTCACACGTTTGAGTAACACTTTATTATTAGTCTGTCTACATCTCCAAAACTCAAAATGCTCTGTTCCACCATAGATCAGAAAATATCGTAATATAGACCCTTTAAACTAATGTATAGAAACAATATTACATCAACAAAACTTAAAAAATTGCTGTCCTATAATTAGATACTGGTCTCATCTCACAGTATTAGGAAAATGGGGAAAAGAATTGAACCTTGTAACTATTTATAGCTTTATCCATTATTAGCCTATCACCTGCTAAAAACTGAATGGATAGCTTGCCTAATCAGTAACTTTGCAACAGAATAACAAACCAACCAACATCACTGGAAATGGTTAGAGTCCTAGGTGGAGGTATTAATGTGTGGTTCCAGGAATATACTCCCAACCCTGGATGTGGTTAGGGCAGCATCCGAGACCACCCATATCAGACAAAATTAGCCTTTTGTTACTTATTATCACCTGATGGTTAACTGCGGATGGCCCACGATCAAAGCGGTAGAAAGGTTGAGCCAGATTACTTTGTCATTTTACAAGTGCATTGATCTACCATCAGTTTCTATGCGATTAAAATAATGAGATCTTCCGTGATTTAATACTCAAACCATCTTGTTTCTTTTGCAGGGTAATAAGAAGCTTTGTCCGCAGTGCAACACCATCACCTCACCTGGAGACCTAAGGCGTGTCTATTTGTAAAAAGCACACCCCGCCTCCTGCCCCCAACCCCTCCCCCCTGCCCGTTCACTTTCTACCCACCATCTTGGATTTCATCGCCACTTCCTGATGCTCTTCAATTGTTTGTCTTTTCTCACGGCCTGCACTGGTATCGAAAGCCCCCCCAAGACAAGAGCGCAGAGACTAGTAGACATTAATATGGAGGCTCTTTCGGCAGGTGGTTAAATAGTGAAAAACTCAAGAAAAAGACTTGCAATGCCACCAGGCTGTGTCCAGAGGGTTGGATTTTGTGCATTTTTATAAGTGATACCACACCAGGACCAGGACCTAAAGACTATCAACATTTGAGTGGTGCTGGAATGCCTTTCTGTTTAACAAATAAAAACTGAAATTTAAAAAATGCTACTCAATCTAAACTGAACTGAGAAAAATGTCACCTCAAAAAGGAGTTTTGATGTTCATCTTCTATCTCCCCTTGTACCTCCTTCAAATCTTTTCTTTCCCTCTCATTTTGTGGTGTTCTAGTGAAGTAAAAACCAAAATGCCCCCTCGCCCCTCTGAAATGCAAGCACATGTATTATAGTTCTATGTATGTTTACAATGTTGGGTGTAAATGACATAGAGTTCAAGCATACACACTTGTTAATAAAGAAAGTACCACAAGTTACTGTACCATCATCAGACTTATAATCTTTAGGCCCTGTTTTTACCTGTAGGTGAATGGGTTTGGGAATAATATTTGGGAAAAAATGGCTAGAATAAAGCCTTCTGTATTTTTTAAAAAGATTATTTGTCAAGTTTTATTTCACTGTACAGAAATTTAAAAGATCGATGGGAAACGCGGTGTACTTTTCTGCCTCTCGGTCAGATGATGTCAGAGGATTTGTATCAATAACTGTTGCCCAAAACAAGAAAATAATGGAACTGCTTTGTTATGTCACGCCACCATTTCTTGCTTCTTATTTGGAAAAATGCACTCTAAACCATAGTCTACACTCTTTTGCTTTGCCCTTAAATGTCTCCCAAGGATTTTCCATAATTCTTCTAATACCGCATTGCTGCAAAAATCCCAAATGTTCAATCTGGAAAGGCAGCTTCTTTCTAGCTATAAAATGGATGTAATGGCAACCCCCCAGAAGTCTACAGTGGCAGCAGCAGCCCAGGTGGTGGTGTGCTTGTGTTTGTAAATTGTATTCTGTGATGTCTGTATTGTTGTAAAAAATGTTGAAAAAAGACAAAAATAAAACTTCTCAAATACCGTGAGTAGTCTTTTCACAGTATACATGAACCTAAACTCAAAAAAAAAAAGAAAAAATATATCATTTTATTTATATTCCTGGACTGTTACTGCAGTGGTACAGGTCAGTGAGGCATTTGGGTTCATCTTTCTAGTGCCTAGAGTCACACAAGTGGTTCAAGTTGAACCTTCACTCTCTGCTGAGTGGACCCCAACATGACAAGTCACACTGTCAGCTGCTTTCTAAATGTCTGAAAATAATTTGACATCTATTAACATTACATGATGATACCTTTGCACTTTGTTACACTAGTTACACTATAAAACTGTGGTCTCCTCTACATAATCATTACAGAATGGCTGAATTAAATTTTAAAATGAAAAATATTACAGGTGTTGGTCTTTCTGTTTAGTAATATTTTTGCGTTTAATGGTTTCAGTCTCAAAATAATCTTTTCCACTACCGCTATCACATTCGGCACTGTGTGGCACTATTGCAATGATGACGGCAGGTCACAGCGCCAAAGAGGTCAAAGGTTATGGCTGGATTGAGCCTACCAATATTGTAAGATAAATCACTTGAATTCTAATATGCATAATTCTGTTGTACTTTAACCATTTAATGATTACTATTGGTTGTCATACATTTTGGTGACTGGTGTGCTGCAGGTGAACGTGTCTATAAAAGGTCTGCAATCGATGTTTTTGAAAAAATGAAGTGACTGCTCATTCAAGCTGTGTTTCAAAGAGTCGTCTGTCTTTTCAGGTGGGAGTCCGCCACCTACTTCTATAGAGATTTTATTTAATTGTCTTATCTTTCTTGTTTTATTGCTCAAAAATACCTTGAAACACATGCAATCGTACTATGAGCGGGGTCGCCTCCCCACTCCCCACGTACCTGATCTGTAACTTAGCCTGGTTGTTTTCATCATTATAGTTCAATGCCTTACCGTGGAACATTCCTGGCCGTGCAATAACTTCTCCACGCAGACACGCAGGTGGCAGACCATCAGTGTTTGGGAAGTTACTAGTTACTTGTTAAAATGTAATATATTACATTACTTTGGAATTACTTTTTGCAATATTGTGTTTAAATTAAATATGGCATTTAAATAGGCTAGAGGCAAAAAACAAATTGAGCTAACCTGAACGTTGAGTAGTTGGTCACGGTTACTTTTTTCCAGGGTGTTCATGTGGAAGACTGTTTCGGAGGACAACAGTGACATCTAGTGGTGAGTGCCCGTGTTCATTAAACTCTTTATTAAACCCCATATAATCCAAGCGTCATGCAGCCATCAGCAGTTCACCAGATGTGTCAGCATGCTCCTGGGTGCGTACTTCTCTGTGTGTTCCCTGTATACTCCTGTTAAACTGTGTTATAGAAACCAGCGCTGCCAAACATCAGAGCTCATTTAGCTACTGCCTGTTACATTAATTAGCTGGAATTAGAACAGTACAATCTCTCCTACCACTGTTCACCTCTCAGATGTGTGTCCAAGCATTAAATAAAAGCAGTAACACAGAGGCGAGCGCTTGTTAGACTGTGCCCTGCCCAGTAAGCGCTCCTGTAAGTGCTGTCAGATGTCAATAAAGCAGAGGTAGACCCAGCGGGGGATCTGCACTTGGTCTGAATGGAGTCTGAATGGAGAAATCAGAGAAGTAATTTGCTACAGTTATAAGTGTACTGTTACTGTATAATAATGCTGTGCCTCTACTAGCCCCTTACCTGAGCCCAGCAGCTCCTGTTCCTGTAGAAAAGGAGAACACATTTTATTTCATTGTGCTATTATTAATGGACTAAATCACACATAAATTATAACTAAACCAAGTCCAAAATGTGAATTTGTTCTGAAAAAAGTAGATTATGTATCCTTATACCCTTGTACCCTATCTGGTTATCACAAATCATGTCAATATACCTAGAGCAGGAACTGATATGGCAGTATAATAGAACTGTAGGTCTATTAGTACATTGTAAAAAAAACACTGACACACTGGCACTACCAATCTATTGTAGAAAAAAAAAAAAAATTAATAATGAATCATTGTAGATTAGCTTAAATGTCCATTGGTTATTCAGGCCAGAGTGACGTGACAATAACCAAAACAACAGATTTGATGCACAATAACGTTCTGTCCAAAACTTGTCATTCTTTGTTTTGACCTCTAGGCACAAGATCAATCCAGAGTGAAGTCTACAGAAAGAGACAGGAAACTTAACCATTTGAGAGAAGAACATCCTCTAGGCCTACAGTCATTTGAGGCGTTCAGCTTCGGGACCATCTCCGCCCAAACTTCCTAATGATGTTCCCGAGACTCCATCCTGTAAGTGACTGTAAGTGACACTAATAACAGCACTGAGAGTGAGGGGAGTCTCCTGAATAGTACTGACATTGAAAATGGTTTAGAAGCAATGTTGAAATCAAACAGAAACCCCCTTCCCTTTAGGATGCAGTGAGAGATGGACACAGGCACAGGGCTGCAACTTAAAATCCCCACATCCAATTATAATTTAAAAAGGGATATTTGGACATTGATTTAATTTACAAAACATAAAGGCCCATTTCTTTCATGGTTGCAGTTTACTTATCCAAAATGTTATGCTTTGTGGCCACTAGATGTTGCCAAAGATTACCTTTAGTCTGCTCAAGGCACAATGTTTATTGCATTATGTTGTGTAGCTGCTAATGGCACAAAAAGCCACAAGGTGGCAGTGTGTGATTGGCATCTTTTGACTGTGGATCTAGCGTGAACAAAATAATGTTATCTAAATGTCATAAATAGTAAAATAAGTTGTTCTGAATATTTTGTATTTCATCTTATTGTTATCTGAGAGTTATCAACTGACAGTTAGACTTTGCCTTAGAGAAACTCAAAGCTCCACAGTGGATGAGGAGCAGGTAATTTTCATGTGTTTCATCTGCTCCCTCCTTTCATCTCCTGAGCCCCCAGGGGAGAACACTGGCCCACTGTGACTATGTGTGTGTGTGGGACAGCGAGGAGTGGGGGGGGTCCTGGCTTTGCTATTGGATCCCCAGATCTTGAAAGTGAGAGATGACAACATGTGATAATAGGGAGGAGGTATAACAGGGTGTCTGTGCTACTTCGAGTCTATAACCCCCCAAAACCTCTGTGATATTCTACCTCTTCATCTGTGCCCCCCCCCCCTTCATCCAACTTTTTGGAAAATATGAGGCAATGGATTATAAAAAATCTAAGTACAAGTACCTATTTGCAAAATAATATACTAATAGTTGTCCTTAGCTATGTGAGCGATGCACTGGGGGTCAAATGGCTGTGACAAAGTAAACCATATACTTGTAGTATATTACTTCCTTACCCAAGTCTATATTTACTGTGTCTGTACAGCCTAAGCTACATCTATGATCCACAGTTATCACCATATTTTAATACCAAATCAATGACTGCTTTGTTAAGGCTTGCACTGACTAGACTCTGATTGTCATCTTTTAACAAACTGACTCTCATGCAAATTTGTTTTATATGCAGTCAGTTCTTATCTACAGGAGGCCTCCAGTCATGTCCTCACCATCACCTCGTTCAACACTACTTTCAATTGATTTATGTATTAAAAGTAGATTCAGATGCATTTTCTATGAGAGAAATTATTGAAAAAATGTTAGATGATAGATAGATGATAGATAGAAGAGAGAGAAATGAATTAAGTTTATGCATTATATGAGCATCTACTGTGACTACATCAAATAAAAGCATTAGATAAAGTATATAAAGTAAATCTCACATCCTGCTCTATTACAAAACAAAGTAAGCCAAGCGTGACCTGTATTTTGAACATGTTCCTAAAAGTCTTTCCAGAATTAATCCTTTTTCTGTGCCACGAGGTACAGTGTTGACATAAGGTTAGGAACCTGCCAGTTGAATTGTGTTCGTTGAATTGTGTATCGTCAGGTTCATCAAGTGATTTTGAAAAACTGAAATTAAACAGGCGTAGAACAAGAGGCATAGAACAAGCATATGACCAGAAAAGTGTAAGTTGTTCAAATAAATTAAAAGAAATCTAGGATTGCTTGCTAAATTAATATATGCAAATAGAAGCTGATGCTGCCCTAAACAATAGGGCTGCATCATTTGGGGCCCTACGTTTAAATAGATGATAGAGCCCTTGGTTTGCATAGAGCACTGACAAGGCTCTGAGACTCCCCTCTGTGATCCTGTGCTAATCAGCTGTCAGCACTCATAACGGACACAGGCTAATCTACGGTGTAATCCTAAAACCTAGATGTTAGTTTGTCAAAGGGGAAGGTCCTCTGTGACATCTTTGTGGTCAGGATTTTTCAAAGTATATGTGTAAACTTCATCATACACAAACAAACAGCAGAACAATGAATGACTTTTCAAGAGATTAACACTGACCAGGAGACCAGTGGTGTCGTTTTATCCTTTGCATCTACCTTAAAGTGTAACTATAGTGAGTGTATACAAAGCCTTTGCATCTACCTTAAAGATGTATATGCTAGATGCAGGACTAGACAAAAAACTCAAAAGTACACAGAAAGTGATAATTGTTCATGCATAAATTCAGATCATTTCTATGGACATTTAGCAAGAACAAAAAAAAATAACTTGTATTATTGAGATACCTACAGTATATTACTAATATTTCTGCCATTGCTTTGGGTGCTGCATTAATACGAGTATAATTCTACTGCCTCCACTTCTACATCTTTGATTGTACTACATATTTTGCACAACATATGTGTACTCATATAAGTTTAAAATATGCTCAGGAGTGGGCGATATTTATTGAAGAATATGTGAACATTTATTTTGAGGATCCTGAACATCAGACAGCATAATCAGATATCAGACAAGATGTTTTGGCAATCATATGATAAACATAAAAGTGCTAAAACATGATTTGAATGTATTAGGTGAGGTCTGAGTATCAGACGAATGTGAAATGACTGTAAAATTCCCTACAGTTCACAAATATCACTTTATAGCCTTGTTTGAAAGAATACAACATTTTTGTTCAATTTTTTTAAATCAGCCTGTTTTGCAGCCTTTTGGAGTTTTTTATTATTATTATTATTATTATTATTATTATTA
>KN483250.1:421-13772 GCA_000787095.1 Periophthalmodon schlosseri | reverse complement strand
AATATACTCGGTATTCAATTTTCTCAAAACGACATTCACAATATTTTTGATAATTTGGTATAATGGCCTCCTATAGCTCTCAAATGATGTTGGTTCCCTACATCTTTGTTCCTTGTCAGATTGTGATAGAATGAATGCATGACTGAGCTGTTGATCAACTGTTTATGTCTGGCCTCTTATCTCCCACTGACCATTTCTCTCTGATCTCCACAATTTGTCTGATTGAGAACAAAGGACCTGTGTTGTTCTTGTTTACAGATGGTTTGTAAAGTAAGTGACAGCTTTAGGTTATTAAAATGTAAATTTATTTGGTATCTCTCTAAATGTTTTCAATAAGAACCTATTTTTGATACAAATTAAATGCATACTGTGATATTTTTCACAGCCAGTGAAATATATTATATTGTTATATTTTTGGATTAGTATGTTGGGTTGCTTGTTAGAATGAGGAGCCAGAGGAGAGTCTGTGAGTCTGAGCTGTGAATGAATGCAACTCTGGCCCCGGGCTGTACCTGATAGTACACCGGCTCATTGACTGATTTAATTCACCTGCTCAAATACATCATCCCAAAAAGTGCCTCAGGATACCTCACCAAAAACATTCAACTCAAGCAATGCATCCTCACAATGTGTATAGTGATGTATTAGAAACCTGGATATAGTGATCATTTAAAGGCCTGCTTGTCTCCATGGGGATGTTATTCCTTTTCTGCAGTGTGACATTAAATGTATATATCCAGACAAGCATGTGACACCACCAAGCCAAGTTACAGGTCAGATCTGTGGAGGTGTGACCCTGCTGACAGTAAATGCATGTTTTTCCGAGGTCGTTTTAGCAATGAAAGTGTGTATGTCACCAGACTCATAGCATAATATGAAACATTCTAGGCAAAGCAATAACATCTCCATGAGACAGTCACATAGAGATCCTCTACCAGAAAAGTTACAAAGTGCACCAAGGACCTACTTGATTTAACAACGCTTATTTTGTATTTGAGAACACTAGTATTTTACCCTTATTCCCAGTGTCACCCCTGTAGCTTCTTGTAAACAAATGTTTCCTATTTGTCATGTTTCTTACTGTGTGTGAACGCCCCATGGCAAAGTGTCTCAGCGTCTCTGCACTCTCTCCTATCACTCTTGTGTGTCAATGTACAGGATTTTGATGTTGTTGGAGACAAAGGACAATTTGGGCGATTTCCTGCTCACCAGTGTCGTATGAATGTGTCCCGAGGCCGTGGCGTTTCAGAGGCTTTTGTGCGCCCGTCCTGATCCATGGATGTCCGACTTCCCTCTTTCTCTGCTCCCGTTTCATGTGGCTGCTGTGAAAGGGCCAAGTCCGTGGCTATTGTGGCATGATTTAGTGATTTACCCGATGGATCCAATGACCCAAGTTTGACGTGCAGTGTTAACTTGTGTATTTGATACCAGCAGCCAGCTTTTCACAGGGATTGTCTCTCTACATAAGACAAGTGCATTGTGGGAGACAATAGCTTTTGTTAAGTTAGATAATGGAAAAGGTTTCACAGAGGGTATTCATGTTGCCTTGACAATTAGATGGTTTTAGAGAAATGGCTTTAGACAAAATTATTAACTTACTTTGATTTCTCGGATGGAGTATTCATGGGTTTCACCTTGTTTATAGGCAACATTCTGAGAACTTTTGACCATTCAAAAGATAGAATCAATTGTTTTTGAATTGTTAATTGCTATGGTAACAGTGCTAATTTTTACTCTGAAACACTTCAAATTTGTCAAAATGCGGTTAGAAGTATTATGTGAATTAAGTAGAGTTGACAAATAGCTTACAAAGGTGACATACCATTGGCTAAACAGGACTGACATGGATAGTGGAAGTCGATTTAATCAGGAAATGTTGCTGCAGTGCATTCTGTCCCAGCATGCACCTGTCCTGGGGCTACAAGTGAATGTATTACAATGATATGAATGTGGAAAGAGGACATATATATCTAAGGTTGAATTCTGTTGGTAGTATTTGATTGAATAAGTGATATATTTGTTTTAACAATATTTTATAGCCATCTCGCAGTTATCCTTTTGTTGTTACTGAACTCGTTTTTTTCTCTCTGTTATCAACATCATACTTTTAACAACTAATACTTTGAAAGGATTCTTTGGTGTAGATTTAAGATAACAACTACAGAACACATTGCCCCTACCCTTGTCTACCTTCCTGGAAATAGTTCCTGTTGTGGATGATGTCCTAGTTGAACAGGTTGGAAGAGTCAGTCTTCAGGGATTTGGTGTATGGGAAAGACCAAAGAGTCTCCGGATGTGTCACTGAGGATTTGTCATGGAGCTTTTGAACTTGACAACAGTGTTAAATATCCTACAGAGAGACAAAGAGTTGGTATGGGAGGAAGTCATGTAAGATGCATTTTTATGATCTCACTCACTCCACATTGATTTTGAATAAAAACATACAAGTTAGTAAAGTTTTATTAGTTAAGTTTAGTTTAAGGTTATTATTTATGTACCAGTACAAACGCATAGACCAGTTTGTGCTACTTTTCATCCATAGGCAGGTGCGCACCCTTGCATTACTCTAGACTTACCTAACCCTTTTCTTGCAAAACCTGATTCGAAGTATGTATATCAGAACAAAATCCTATTGGTAACGAACTTGAGTTTTGAAAAGACATCCTTTCATTTGAGAAAAACTACTGCATTAATAGGTGGGTATTAAAAAGCAAATAAACTATATACAGTAAGATATAGTATACTATATATAAAAAGAAGAATAAAACTAAGAAATATCATAATGGCATTACAGAATATAGGGTGTTTGCTGTCCTGTGACCAATGAGTGTGTGTCATGGGGCCGCTGAAATGAGCACGTCTCCTCTCCCTTATCACACACATGTTTATGAGTTGTCTGTTGACCCTAATGACAGCAGTTAGTCCTGCTGAGTAGCGCATGTTCCTAAAGTTTGGAACAAAATTGTAATATCATTTAGCGTAATTGGATTCTGGCTCGTACCATAGTTGAGTGGAGATGGTGAAAATCTCAAAGGACATGATTCACGGAGACATTTTTGAAATAACTCAGCGATTCATATCAACATTCAGGACGAACTCATTTTCTCTTGAAGTTATTGTTTACACAGTTTGATGTGGACATTTTTGTCAAGCATGAATAGTTGTGTACTTTAGTCAGTCATGCTTACAGGACATCAATCAGCACAGAGAGCTGCATTGTGGGAAAGCAGAGGGAGAGAGGCGGAGAGAGGCTTGCTGTGTTGAAATGGTTGCGCATTCAAAGAATCTTTATCGGTTGGCACTGGTGCCGTTACAGCAGCAACATCTAAATAAAAATCTGTGTGAGGCAAATGAGGGTCCCATCAGGACTTTGAAGTTCCTCTGCATCAGACCTGCTCTTCCTCTTTGCATTACTGGGTCCGATTGTGGTGCAGCCCCTGGGGAGTCTCAACGTGCCCTCAGCCATGTGGACTCTGCTCTGTGTGTGTGTGTGTGTTTGTACCAGCCAAGCTACTGTAATTCTCATTATCATTAGCTGAATGAGTTTAATGTACTAGTTGATACATTTATCATACCTACTTTTGCATATTAAGTTTTGTAGTTATTTAAAGGACCTATATTACACTATCTGCTGATCTGTGTTATAATGTTGTTTCTTCATCACAAACATACCAGGAGTTGCGTTTTGTTTCATTCACTTGTTTAATCCACAAACCCTGTATATTTGAGTTCTTCTCTCAAGCAGAAAACACTCTGTTCCACCTTGTGATGTCATGTGGTAATACAGGAAGTGCTCCATTGTGTTTTTAAACTCCATGCATCTTACTAGAGGTAATACAGGAAGTGCTCCATTGTGTTTTTAAACTCCATGCATCTTCACTAGAGTCATTTGGATAATTTCAGACCTAGAATTGCCAATCTCTCCTGAACTAAAGATAAAACGTAGCTGTTAACTTGAAAACTACCACTTCGTGACATCACAGGGTGCACAGACCATTTTGAGCTTTGGAGATGTAGACAGACTAATAATAAAGGGTTGCTCAAACATGTGTGAATGAAACAAAACACAATCCCAGGTATGTTTTTGAGGAGGTAATAGCATTATAACATGGATTAAATCTTACAAGATGTATAATATTGGACCTTTAAAGATGGCATAACTGAATACACAAATACAATAGTATTGCATTGTGTTTTGGTTTGACCCTCCACACTCCCATCCATGCAATCTGAAAACAATCTGATGCAATATAGAGTAATTTTTTGCAATTTGATGTCGTTAACATTTTGAGACCTTGATAATATATTCCTGTATAGAGAGTTAAAGCCCTATTGTTAAAGTAGCTTATTAAGTCAGCATATTAATAACAAACAACATCTAGCCAAGCCTGTCATGGTATTTTGAAGTGTAACAGAAAATACCACGCAGTAGCCCTAAAGCAGGATCATTCTAGTAAACCCTTTTCCAAGTAAACCATACTATTAAAAAGGAGAGACAAGAAAAACTGAGCTGCAACCAGTAATTAGCAGAGTGAATGGCTCATGTTTATTTGCATATCATCTATTATTTCTTCACCTGAACAAACTTTTTTGAATCATACAAATGTTTGTTCACTGATCCGAAGGTTGACGCTTTAGACATAAACATCATTGGTTGCGATTCAATATCTCACAGATGAATACTGCCGTTGTATTCTTGGGCAAGTCACTTAACCCAAGTGTCTGTGTACACTGGTATGTGAGGGTATGTGTGAATGGGTGAGTGGTTCCTTGATGTAAAGCGCTTTGAGTGCCTTGAAGATGTAAAAGCGCTGTATAAAAACATGACCTTTATAACACACGCATTTCCTGAATATACACACAGAATACAAAGCCAAACACTCATGCAGCACTTTCATTTTCACGAGCCTGAAGTTGTTGTATTGACTCTGACAGTTGTATCATTTCCCATTACATGTGTTTGCCTTTGTCGTCTTGTGAGCGACTCGCTGCTCAACACCAGGATTCGGTTTGTTTGTTCTGTTCCACATTGTGCAGGTGCCACGGGACACTGACAGGAGCTCTGGGCTTAGACTTGGAAACCTGCCCATGCTCATATCTGCACTTCTCCCACACTTCATTCAACACCTGTTAGAATCCTCCTAGTGCTTGGCATGGCTCCCACTTGTCTTGGAAAATGACAGCCCACGCTAGTTCAATTTGAAGAGGCAATTATTAATGATGCTTTGTGTCAAGTTTAAATAATTCTGGATAAGCGTTGTTGTTTATTTTATGAACACATGGGCTACTGTACGCCATAACCCACGCCATAACCCACGCCAAAACAAGCAAAACAACTGCAGTCTCAACTCACTAGATCCAGTCTCGAAAACAGACCAGTAACTAATGAATAGAATCTCACGTCAGCTTGTTGGCATAGCAACCAAGTGTCACATACAAAAGCAGTTACATTAACAACAACAACACCAACACCAACACATAAACAGTTACAAGAAGAACAGAAGGTGTCAACTCTGAACTAAATAAGCCTACATAATATCAGATCATTACAATACTATTACGGATACTATTGAAATTGATGTTTTGTAAATATGCAAAATTAAAAATTGATTTTTTTAGCATGTTGTCTATTTAAAAAAATATTGAAAACACTGCGAAAAAGAGCTGATAGAAATGTAACTCTGCAGTCAATAAATGTAACCCTGTAGTGTAATCTTTCAAACATGAATATAAGGTAGTATTACATAATTATTGTAATTAATTCACCATCCACCAATGTTGTGGCACTTTAAACTCAACTAAGACATTTAAAGGCATGTTGTTGCACATTCGTAATGTCTTAACGGTTGCAATTTATTTTTGTACTCCTAGTCAAAAACTCATTATTCTGTGTTGGTGAAAGTATGTGCCATGATACTTTCTGAATGCTTTGAGGACCACTATTTTTATTAAGTCCCACAGTGGCAGTTAGTGAGTCGGGTCTGTTCAATTTCCGTCTCTCACGCTAATGCTGCCATTTTATAAAAGCCTCTGGAGATTCAGCATTTCCTCTGTTGAGTTGCAAAACACACACTATTCAATACTAACAGAAAACCACCATCTTGATCTGTGCCTCTGGTCTGTCTCCATCAGGGCCCCTCAGCACTTATGAAGGACTAGGAGTTGTTGGTCAGTTATTTCAATTCTCAGATAATGACTTTTACAAATTGGTGAAAAGTTTAAGCTTATTTTATCTTTTTGCTTTGTACTTTGAACAGTTTAAATTGGTTGTGTTCAAGTCATCAATGAATGTTAGGGCCGCCTCGACAAAGGGGATTTCCCTGACCAAATCTATTTGTATGGTTGACATGAAGTGTGGAGACTGAAATAAAGTTATCTCAAAGTCAATTGGAAAAGGCAGAGGAAATGGATTGAATCATTTGCCCCCTGTACATTATCTGTCCAGTCCTCTCAGATTTTTTACACATTAAATAATGTTTTAGTCAGAACTTAATTGGGACTTTGAATTTAACTATGAATTCTTGAAAAACAAATAATTTAATTCAACTTAGTTAGTAGAGATGTTCTAGCTCCTTGAGAGCGACGGTGCGGTTAATTTCTCCTCCCTGGTTTGTTTCGCAATTTGGTTTAACACTAGAGCACGCAGTGTTCCTCCCAGCTGTCTGAGTCCCTAATTCACTCAGACATCTTCTTAGTGAACACATTAATTGCTCTTGTGTCATTCGAAAAGTTAATTCTCCCTGTGGCTAAATTCCTAAGATGTGTGTGACAAACTTCTCCGTCTCATTAGAACTAAACACTGTCATTATTGCCATTCAGGACATGATCAAGGACTGAGGCACTGGGAACTCACTCACGGCTGCTGCTCAAATCTGGATGTGACTGGGAACACTAAGAGGAATTCCAACTCTCTCAGCAGGGGACGGGTGTGGGCTCTATGCCCAATATGCAGTGAGATGGTAGTACTCAGTTACATTTACTAAAATACCTTTAAATAAATTGGTACTTCTAATAAAACCTATTAAACACACCATACTTTTACTCCTACTGCACTAATACATTTTACAGTGTAACAGTACCCTTACTTGAGTAAGAATTTTGGTTTTTCTTCACACTGTGACTAAGCTTGGCAATATGAAATTATTTGTGAACATCTGTGCTCCATCAGATATAATTTACTTTTTCAAATTTTTTGTGGTCGGCCCATTGAAAATACCAAATGTTTTTTATTATCAATGTTTCATCTTTCCAGTTACATTCACTTCAAATAATAAATCAGATGTTTGGTCCTGATAGTTACTGTCATAATTACTCTTTTTGACTTGTAGCATCCCTAAATACTTGTGGTTGCTGAAGTTGCTCAGGTCTATGATTCAGCAGTGTTCCCAAATATTCTGAATGATTATTCTTCCCTACAGACATACTTCAGGAAGTCAGTGTGTTGATAAAATCAGCCCTACAATAATGTAGTGTTAATAATAACGTATTGTTATTAATGGTTCATTTAACCGCACCAGCTCTACTGGTGAATGGTGAGCAAAGTCCCTTCCTAAACAGTGGATTTATGGCTGGTTAGATTTTATCATTGCAGAGGTTGACACTGTTTAGTGTGATGCCTTCAGGCTTTTCTCGCTTTCCTCTGTCCTGATGATGCCACATGATCACAGGAATCTGAGATGAATTCAACTTTAGCACCTGGTGCGAAATGTAGAGTTTTCTTTAGAAGATTCTAAAGGATTTATTATTTCCAGATAAAATTATGTTCTCCAGTTTGCCGTAATCTGTTTTGACAGTTGGTTGAACATGTTTCCACTCTACTGAGGAAGGAAAAGGGAAGGGTTGCCATAGGGATGAGAGATGAACACAGCCCTTAATCTAATGTCATAAGTACACAAAATAGACCTAGTTTAGTTGAGTGTACGCCTCCACAATGTCAATAACTTAAAAGTGTTGTCCAACGATTGGCCAAATTCAGCATTCATATTTTATTGCACTGAAATATAAACACATTCTTAATTTTTATTCTTGCTTTTGTTTTGAGCTCTCTGCCAAAGTTCATGCAAACGTTCGTGAGACTACAGAAGACTGGAGTTGTGATTTTCATCAGGTTCTCAGTGCAAACCCAACATGACCTGCTGGACTCATGAGAGCAGCTTTGTTCTGTCATGTGTGGATTCCACCAGGCTTAAAATCCCTTCAGTCCTCAGTTACACTAACAATAAATCATGTATGTGCCATACAGTGTAGCCATAGTATGTCACACAATATAATGTCGTTATATAAGGGGTGTCTTAACTTTGTTCAGTACAAATGTTTAAACTGCTGTAGTTAAATGGACAGTTTTGTGGTGGTGGATAACCTTGATGTGACTGATAGAGAAAATATAGGCCTACACTTTAAAATGTGGACAGAAGCAGCACTAAAGCACCTGTTAAAAACTGTCATTGTATTTTTGTTGCGTTACATTAATCTATTATCTGAATTCACTTTTCAGTCTACGTATTATAACATGGAGAAGATTTGCACAAGCTCAGATTTGCTTTCTACACTTCTCAAGCAACCAAGATCCTTGAGCATTAGGTGCGCTTCCAGTTCACCTTATTCTGGAAGTTGCCATGAGCACCACCATCATCATTTGGGTTGTATTATTTTGCACGGGGCTGCCGATCTTAACAGCAAATAAGTTCTTTACAGACTACAAAGCCTTTTTAAAGCCTCCCTTGAGAATCGGGGCATTGTTGGCTTGTTGACTTGACTTGCACTTGAACATTGAATATTTTACATAAGTTTACAAACAAAACCTTTCTCAAATTCTCCCTAGAAATGAATGGGATTCTTGCTTAACTGGAAGTGCCACCACCAAGAAAGCACGGTTTAGTAGCATTTAGAGGCAAAAGTGGGCGGGGCAGAATAAGGTAAATAGAAAACATACATTTGTGGTGTAAATATGAACAATCAATTACACTGTACTTTACTGCAGTATTCATGTTGTTTCTGTACACTTGTTCTATCTACCAGGGCCTGCTTGTGTACTCCTTGGGGACATACATGATGCTGTGTCTTCCCTGGCTCACTGTTAGCACGTCTCCTCACGCCTTGATCCTCACACGAGAGGTTGTTTCTGTTGATTTAATGACAAGTCAAATGACTAACACATCCTGCGCTGTAAGCCGTTTGTTTTCATTGGCTGTGTAAATACAAGGAGGCCTTTGCAGGTGGATGGGCAACTTTAGGATGGTGTTCTCTCACTGGAGGTTAGCAATATGGCATTAATGTGGATATTTGCACATAGATTTTCTCTGTCTTACCAGTAATGTCAGATTATGAGCATTCTGTATTTAATTACCACCTTTCTAAATTTTCAGTGGTGCAAATGAAAGAATCTGGCTTTTTTTTTTTTTGCTGGTGGCGGAACCTTCCCCAGAAATTCATACTAGATATTTGTAGCTATACAATTGGGGGGGGGTGATATAAATATTATTATAGTTTATTGTATCATTGAACACTTTCTAGGTAAATAAAAGGGATTGTTGACATTTTTATGTAAAGGTGCTGAACATGATTCTTACTGTCTTGAAAAGAAAAGAAAAAAACAAAACTGGAAAAACACTTACCTTGCTTACCTTATGCATTCCGAGCATCGTAATTATTCCTCATAATGAGTTTATAAGCACTTTTCATACCTTTCAGAGGCCAGAAAGTGGAGTTTTGCCATCACAGTAATGCTAACAACAACTAGCATGCTAACAGTGCACTTCCTGATTACCTAAGAGTAAAATGTTTTAGAATTATTAGCATTTTAGCGCACAGCATACCTCAAGAGCTGCTTACATAATATATCTGTACTGGGCAAGACAAATTTTGCTCAAATACCTGGAAATTGGGTACTGAAACATTATCGGCAGTAAGGGCTTAGTACCCAAGAATGACAGTGTGTTTGATGAAAAGGTAAAACAAGACAAGCTTTCAAAGTTAAATTAACATTTTTAGGGTCATAAATCACCTGTTAAACAAACATTTATAAAGCCAAAATTCTCTAAGGGGGACAATTTCATCTCCTATGGCCTTCCTCTTTCTTTGCCACTTTAGTGACCACAAAGCTTTATTCAGACCAATAAACAAGCTCTGACAGACAGAGTGGCTGTGAGTGTGTGTGTGAGTCCTCTCCAGCTGAGCCAGGTGCTGTTATCCTGGGACCCTGGTTGAGTTTGATATGGTCCCCTGCCGTGCCCTCTTTAGGCCCTCTTTAGTGCCTGTCGGGATGGCCCAAAGGCTAGGGCAAGCCTGTGATTGTAGCCCCCCGCGGTGCTGGGAATAAGCGCCTGCCCCCTTTCAATTACACCCTGGCCCTGCCCCATGAAACGCGGGGCTTTACGGCTCTTATCCAATATGAACCCCAGGCAACAGAGGACGAGCAGAATGGGACAGCGGCAGGTAGTAATGGTGCTTAAATGGCAACAGGCATTCCTCAGTGTGAAGCCTCCTCCGGCTGCAGGAGACCGGGCTGGCAGCAGGCGAGGGCTGAGCTGGGCTGAGCAGGGCAAGGAGCATGTCTGTGCAAATACATTCTAACATATGAGGAAAACCCAGGTGGGCAATTTAAACCTGTGATGAACTGTTATCATAGTATTAAATAATGCAGCCGTTCAAATGCTTATGTATGTCGGAATGTGCAAAGTCATGGAGCAGTTAGAAATAATTTGGTAATTGTTTGGTAACTATAATTTGGTAATTGTTTGGTAACTATTAATTGGTCTCCTGTAATGGCAAGACCAGGTTAGACAACATTTCTCAGAGACTTGGGTTTGGTAATCTGCTGTGGTTATGGCTGGCACCCTGTATGTGACACTCACACATTTCAACATTTCCTAGGAGCCAAATTAAAGGCAGCAACAGGAGTATTTTGTGTACACCAAATGTAAGGAACTTGACTGGCTCTTCAGAAATAGCACCATACTGACACTCACTGTATTTAGTTATTTTACTTTAGACTTATTTTTGGTCAGATGGTTAAGCAGTATGGTAGAGTGAATTCAAATAGACCTGAGCTAGATTCACATATATGGTTCCTCCAAATATATTGTGTAATATCGTAAAGATGCTAATGCCATTACTTATCCAATCTGTAAAATCACCATTGTCCTTTTGATTTCACAGTTCATTTAAAACAAACACTGGGTTGTAAAATGAGCTGTAGGCCGTCCATAAATAATGATGGTGTT
Source organism: Periophthalmodon schlosseri (assembly GCA_000787095.1). Taxonomy (NCBI): domain Eukaryota; kingdom Metazoa; phylum Chordata; class Actinopteri; order Gobiiformes; family Gobiidae; genus Periophthalmodon; species Periophthalmodon schlosseri. Next base: position 2,550 of record KN483250.1, on the reverse strand, counting down.
TTTATGGTAGGTGGACCTCTAGGAAAGAGTATTGTTGCCCCTGCTGTGAACCCCACTGGGCATTCCCATAAGGCACAGTGGTGCTAGCAAAACAAACCATTGTTCAGAAAGTCATAAATGAAGCATAAATCATATTTCTCTCTCATTTTTTGAACTTGATGTGAGAAGTGAACTCTACAAGCATATATGGTACCAGCTTTTATACAGGGCAAGTCATTCTTATCCACACATCTTCTTAAACTTAGGGCAGTAATTTGAGATGTTTGAGATTTTAGGGTGGGACCTCAAGGGGCAAAGAGGAAATACAGGTATAGTGGCGCCTGCTGTGCAGCCAACAACATTTTTCATATTGTGTTTGGAGGTAATTACGTTAATAGCTAAACTGTTAAACATTAAACTGTGACTCAGTGAAACTCACCTGATGTCAGACTCATAACATTTACCAGTAAGACTTGTGCCACTAATATTTTAAGAAATTCTCTTCCCCAACAACTCCACTTCAACTTGTGCACTGTAACTAATAGTAGTGATGTAGTGCAGTGGACATAACTTGCCTAATGTTGTTTTTAGTCTTGATCATAGTTCCAGATGCCATCTGACCCCTGGCACTTGTGCTCCAGTTATAGTAGCTCTTCCTTTTTGCCAGGAATTCAGCTCAGCAATTAAAATCCCTCTGAAGTCTTATCAGTCGAACTGAGTGTTATAAACTGAAAACATGCATTTTTAGTGACGCTAGGAATCAAGGGACATTGGCAACAGTGTGCTTAGAGTGCTATGGACGAAATGCACTAATAAACTACAACTGCTGATAACTGTTTGTTGTAAGAGCAGATTTTAGTAGGAGATTTGATCAGGTAAATCTTAAACTTGTCTGGAAACCAAAACATTGAAGTTATAACAAAAGCCCACAATATCCCATTGTGTATCTTTCATACTTTATTAAGCATTTTACTTATAACTTATGATACCCACTTTCACCTTGTAGCCTATGCAATCCTCGTTTGTATCTTAACCCACCAGTTGAGAGCCTTTGTTTTATGGGACATTATTGAGGTGCGCTCTCATCTCGTGGAACATGGCGGTGTTATTGCAGTGCTTGTTTGAATGACTTCCACTTGAAGCCTCCCCTGCTTTTACTGCAGCGGAGCACATTTGTATTTGAATAGTCCTTGTACTGAGGATGCACAAACCCTGTAGTAATCCCATTGTAAACTCAGTATTTGTATTTGTGAGTACTCAGCAACTGCAGCTTTAATAATTGTTTATTGAAAGGAGTTTTTTGCTTCTATGCTTTATTTAATTTTATTTTTGTGTCCAAAATGTTCCAAAATGCTGAAGTATGAATGGATGGATAAATTCAACATAATTAGTTCTGTCTCCTTGTCACAGTTCTAAACTACCAGTACTCAATATTGATTTTGATTCTATAGTGATAATTAAAACACCGTTTATTCAGACATAGACACAAAATCATAGTAGTATTCACTTTACTCCGGAAGTTGCCAAAAGTGCCGACATCGTCATTCGGGTTGTATTATTTTACATCATGGGGGTGTCGATCTTGACAGCAAACAAGTTCTATACGGACTACAGAGCGGATTTAAAGCCTCCCAGAGAATCGGTGCAGTGTTGACTTGAACATTGAACACTTTACACACATCAGCCTACTTTATATCATATTATAGTGGCAAAACCTTTCTCAAATTCTCCATTGAAATGAATGGGATTCCGCTTAAGTGCCCACAAAGAAAGTTTTAGTAGCATTAGTAGCATTTACGGCGAAAGTGGGCGGGTCAGAATAAGGTCAATAAACCAGCCTTATGAAGTGCCACCACAAAGAAAGTGAGGTTTAGTAGCATTTAGAGGCAAAATATGTTTTTTATTTTACCATAGTCTTATACTAGCTATAGATCAAGACAGTTCAGATATTCAAATTTTTCAGGAAAGGCCAATGATTTATCAGATTATTTTCCTTGTATTGATTTTTTTGGACCGCCCTAAACCTGCCACATAGAATATTGAGATACTGACTGATGTTTGTTGCACTGATTAAAATAACGCAGGTTGTAAATAGTTGCATTCCAGGACTTGTTGGGTCTCGCCTGGTAAATGTGCTGGCATCCGTGAGA